>VWZX01001123.1:8227-35752 GCA_013399015.1 Galbula dea | reverse complement strand
TGCATCAAGCTGCGTCCCGTCTCTCAATCGCAGCACTTGACAATTGCCAGGACTTGCTTTCAGTCCTCTTCTTCATGGAAAGACAAGATTTTTTTGAATGTGCTAATACATTTCTTCCAGCCTACTTCTGCTGCAGTTTCTCCAATGTCATCAGTAACTAGATTAAAATCTGACAGACTCCTCTAGTTAATTAACAGTGGGAGGAAACAACACATACTGGTGCAAAACAATCCCTGCCCTAATGCCAACCAAAACAATCCAGTATTATCACAGGTAAATTTCGCTCACTCTGTCTTAATCTAGTCAGTGGCCCCTGCACTTCACCTCACAGCAGAGTTTGTTGCATGGTTTTATACTCAAGATTTTTATAATTGGAGAGAAAATATCTTAATCTTGCTTTTAGTCACTGTTAAAGCAACTGGAGAACAAAAAAGCCAAGTGAACAGCCAAGATCAGGGCAAGTGAATCATACAATGACCCAAAAATTAAACTAAGGAGCAGGCAGCTCTCAGTGCATGCTTCTCCCTCTTTCTTTTGTACTGGCAATTGATATAATGGGCTGTTTGCAGTGTCTGGGCTTAATACAAAGATTAAACTCTTTCCATGTATGGCTGGAGCAAATTACATCCAAGCAGGGGTTTGGAAGTGCTTTACTAGAGGGTTTTTTTCTTTTTGGTTACTTGGTTTCTATTGTTTCTAGAATACTCTGTTGGAATTATATTAACCAAAACCTTCACATTTATTACAGTAATTCATTGCAGTATTAAGGGATAGAGAACATAGCAATATTAGCAGTTTCATAAAGCTCTTGAACTCATTTTCTTTATTAAATCAGTAATCAGCTTCTAACACAGTTCATTATGGAAATAAACAGAAAGTAGCAGGAGTTGTACCTGGCTACAGATAGGGACTTGAAGGAGTGCAGAAACTGCATGGGCATAGGTTTCTTAAAGTTTCTGGGAAGAGGAGGCTGCACTCTACAAATAAATACCTTGGGAAGGCCAGAAGCAGGCAGGTCCAAGGTGCCGTGGGCTCCAGGAGCTCAACCTGTAGCACCTGCAGCCAGGCCGAGCAGAGGTAGAGGCTGGGAACCCCAGAGAGAATGCATCTGAGACAGCACAGAGACTGGGGAATGAAACAACCCTTCTGAAGGGTGTCCTGACACCTCTCAGAACTGAGCTCCCAGTTCAGAGCTCAGGTACCCTTGCCCCACAGCCTCAGCAGGGGCAGCTCTCCCTGCTGAGCCAAAGCCTCTCCTACGCTGAAGCACTGTCAGTGCTTACCTGTGTTCACACATCTTTTGCTTCAAATCTCCTCCCAGCATAGTGTTTCAAACTCTTCCCTATGCACCCTGGCTGGAACTTGGGAGCAAACAGAGAGGACATGACCTATCTGAAGAGTGTGGAGAGGAAAGGAAGAGTATACACAACAGCCAAAGCCTGAGGTACTCAATACTATGCTTTAAGCCAGATCCAGAGTGAATGCCAAGCCAGCTGAGAAGACAAGTGAAAAAAAAAATCTCACTGTAAGCAAGGAACTACATTTACTCACATGTTCTCTGTAGGAAAACATCAGGTTGGGTTGTAAAGGTTTAAGAACTGCACTTGTTTGCTGCAGGAGAGCACTTGGCAAGGATATAAATGGGAAGCTTTGCTTTGGGGAGAGCTGTGCTGTATTTGATTTGTTCTGAATTTACGACTTTCACAGGCAGTTGCTAAGGGACACTAATGCAGGAAAGGACAGAGAAACCAATGACACATTTTATCATTTTTTTCAAAATGAAATAACTACTTGATTCTGGTTTAGAGCCACTGCACTGCACCAGCAGTTTTGCCTCAGTTTGCATACAGCACAACAGGCAAGTTTCAGCATAAGCAGCACCTGTCTCTCCAGTTACTCTTCCATGTCTTTAAATGCTGCCATCACACACCTTCCACTGTAGCATGGCAAAAGTTAGTTCAAATCCAATCAGTTTTCCAGGGACTGACTACTTACAACACCTTTGGTCCTGTAATCATTTTAAACTCTGCAGAGGAAGGTTTTCTAGAAGTCTTTTATCCATATACTATTACAGGGTTTTAATTGCATGAAAATGTGTGTTTTCTTTGGATATGTCTTTCCCTGCATCCCAAATAATTTAACTGCAGTTGTTAAAAGCTGCATTAAAAGGCCCATATTTCCATATTGCACAGTGCAGTTGTTAAAACAGTGGGCCTGAACCTGGAAGCTGAGCAGAGCGTGAGCTGTGATTTTTCAGCTCTGCAAGCCAATAAGTTAACATAACAGGAACTAAAGGAGAAATCTGATTACCTCAAATTGCCAGCCAGATGCCAAGAATGCTGTTGGAATTGTTTACAAATATTCAATATTGTTGCACTTCTACTCTAAAAGTCATTCCTTTTTTTTTCAGTATTTCTACTTTTCTAGAAACTCCAAAGAAGACACGTCAAGGGCAAAAAAAGGCTCCAAACACAGTTCCTGTGTGATTCCTCCAAGAGCCACACACCCATGTGCTGATGTTGGTACATGAGCTGGGGCTCCCCCAAAAGTTGCAAATAGAGTTAGCTGAAAGCTTCCAGGCAAATAATTTATTGTCTGAAAAATGCAGGGTAGGGTCAGTCAAAGCTTGTTATACATTTGTGCCAAATATAGTTCATGTTTTTGTTTAAAAAGTTAGATGTTCATGTATTATTCTAGGATGCCATCTTCTCCAAGAAAAATTTCAATAGCAGTATCCCATGGCTATATGAGACCAATCACTGCTTCTTTTATCTTTGTGGAGTTTTTAATATTACCACTGATGAATGAAATAAACAAAGTGTTTTTCAGGTAAATAAATATTATGTTCAATCCAAAATTATTACTCTCCCCCGTATTTTCTGTTTCTATCACCAACCTGAAAAATCAGCAACACACATGCTATACTCATGGCTTAAGAAGAAACAATTTGAAACCCACCTAGATTGAACAGGCAGTAGCAGAGAACATTTTAAAACCAGCTTAAAAAGGTAACCTATGGCAATAAACAAGGTTTTAAGTTCTTTCACAGAAATGCAGAATAGACATTGAGGAGAGACTATGGGCAGCAGATAGAAATTCCACTCTCATTCCTAGAAAAATGTTGTCACACACTTCCCAAGAGGCAGAATTTTCTGCTAGGAGCAGTATTTGCAAGACGAGTATTTGCTCAAGGGAGACCTCACTGCTGTTGTATTGGAGAATACAGAGAAGATGAGACACTTTTCTTAGAGGAGCTCAATGATGGGATGAGCAATGAGGGACACAAGCTAGAACATGGGAAATTCTGATTCAATATTAGGAGAATTTTTTTTTTTACCAGAATGATGTTCAAACACAGGGCCAGGCTGTGCAGAGAGGCTGTGAGCCTCTATTCCTAAAGCTGCTCAAGACTGGAGAGGATGCAGCCCTGAACAACCCAACCTGATTAGTCCTGCTCTTAGAGAGTCTGGACTAGGTGACCTCCAGATGTCTCTTCCTACCCAAATTACTCTATGTTAATATGTTTCTGTAATTCTGAGACTGATTGATGATACATATGGGTAGCAACACTTCTCAGATCATATTCTTAAAGTCTTCCCACCTTAGGGAAAATACCCTGTGGTATGTGCTGGAAGAAAATAGCCTGGGCTTTACCCTGGTCCATTGAGGTTCATAGTCTGTTCACCAGAGCTCCTTTCCCCATTGCACCAGGGGCTTTTATTCATGGTTTGACTACAGCTCTGCCCCTCTGCATCTTCCTCAGGAGATAAACTATAAATGGAAAGAAGTTTCATGAAAAAATCTTCCCTTCAAAGGAACTTGAGGACATCAGCAGTTCTTAGGCCTTCTGTATATCTCACCTCTTGTATTCCCTTGCTTGGGAAGTACATGATCGATTGTGAAACTCATTAGGAGGTGCACACTCTGTCTCCCTCTAACTCCTTTTCACCATGTTTGCATAAATAAGGAATCCACTGTATGTAAAATGCATCAAAAGGATAAAATTACTTGACACATTTTTTTTTTCTCCAAAGAGAAAAAAAATAGGAAACTTCCTTAATTGGAGTCTCCTACAGAAAAGGACCAGTATGTTAATTTGAAACAGATTTCTCTGGAAGAGTAAATGGTGTTTGAACACTGCATTTTTGGCACCTGAAGCACTAGATCTTTGATTATTTTAAGCAAACTACTCGATGGAATTGCATCTTTCAAATCCTCTTGCACTCAAATCCTAAATCTATCTATTGGCACAAAGCAGATATTG
The DNA here is from genome assembly GCA_013399015.1 of Galbula dea. Classification (NCBI taxonomy): domain Eukaryota; kingdom Metazoa; phylum Chordata; class Aves; order Piciformes; family Galbulidae; genus Galbula; species Galbula dea. Next base: position 31,488 of record VWZX01001123.1, on the reverse strand, counting down.
TACTGTCTTACAGCAATAACCAGGTAGTAATGAATGCACTGTAGAGGAAGGAGTCTCTTTCAGGCTCAAATCCAATTTATTAAATGATCAATGTGCTAAAAATTATCTGCAGCTCTTTGTGTTCCTTTGGTGATTGAGGCAACAGTGATTTGTATAACAGTCTCCTTGAACTTACAGGCTTTCTCTCATTGCTTTTCTCATGAAATTCAGGGTGGGGGAGGGGGGGGCGAGGGGGAGGGAAAGTCTTCACAGTCAGACACACGCAACTTTTCATGGCCTGGACAAGATCCTTGAATTATCATCCCTACTGGGAGTATATGTAAGCATATTGTTCTTTAAAGAGAAGAAAGGAAATAAACTTCCTAAACTCTCTTTCCACCTAAAGTTCTCTACCTGTTCACATGCAATGTAACTGTCCCAAATTACTCTCTGCATGTCATGCATTTTATTGGTTTGGCATGGGCTGGACTATGACCCAGTGGTTTGAATCACCCTGTGGCCATGCCACAGTCCCTCAGCACGCAGCTTGCTTTCTCTGGGAGCTTCCAGCTCTTACCAACAAGTCCAGATTCAGTAGTAGAAAAACAACTTAATGGGTATTTGTCCCACATGCAAGGATATATAACTAATCTTATAAATACAGAAAAGACATAGTCAGTGTGAGAATGCCTTAAGAGACGACAACGGACAAATGTAAACTTCCAACTATCTCAAGCTCTTGTTGGCTCTGTACCTTCCCAAATAAAAACCATGGGAAAATATCTGTTTTCCAAATCTTTTGTCAAGCTCTGCTACTAGTCAGGAAAAGGCACTTTGAAATGTTCTTGCTGTGAAAGCATGGATTTTATTCTTTTATTGTTCATTTTCAAGTTAACCATATGCACAGTCATTTTTGTAATCTTGAAGATGCATTTTACTTGATTTCCCAAGTACTTTAAGGTCTGTTAATTCCACAGATCTTGCAAACGCTGCGTTTTCTGTATTCCAGCTGCTAATTTAATCATGTTCATTAACAGGACTACTTTTACTTGTCAGTGAATATTTTACATTGCATTAATAAATCTTCTGTTTGCCATCAGAACTGAGTGGACAAATAAAATACCAAACATTTGTATATATGTAAGTTTCTACATGGGTCTAACATCTACTAGGTCATTCTACCAAAGTATTTAACCAGCTTTGAAGGTGAAGAAAGGTGACAAAATGAAAAAATATACAAATATTATTTTAAACTGTGTACTACTATGTTTTTAATAGTAGGTCTTCCTTTCACATTAAAATTTAACAGATTTTTCACATATGCTTTGTTGTGGTGAAAGTCATATTGAAAGTGTTCTTTCTCCCTGAAATATAATCAGCAGTTATAAAGTTTGGTACTTCACATGCTAGATGAACAATTCATTTTCCTACATTTTATGAGCAATATAAAAACTACAAATATTAAGAAATATATTGTAGCTTCCCAATTTTAGACCGTATACCCCTAACAGCCAACAGAAACACACAGTGCAAAAGTCTTTTTGCCTTTGTTCTTTCCCCATAGTTCTCAATTAATTTTTCTAAAAGCTCTGAAATTCTGCCAGCACCACATGTGCACAGAAGATAAAATGAAACAGCAATTAATCCAATCATCTTTGATTTAACATTAATGTAGCTCAGTGCATTAGGCCTTGTTTTACATGCAACTGTGTTGTTCTGACTACATTTCAGAGTCCCCAGATTAACCAATTCACAAATCATAACCAAACCCAAAAGGATGAGGGTATTCCACTGACTACGGACCTCCTGAAAGTCTCTCTTCCCTGAGGAAGGAAGGCAAATCACCAAGACTGGCAACTCTTCACCAACGAGCAAGAACTGGAAATGTGAGATGAAGCATGACCTATGCTGATACATTCAGCTGTGTACTGGTTGCTGCAAAGCTACAGCAGGAAACTGGGATGATCAGTACTTCTAGGGAAGAAACTCTAGATCTGGCAAGTTCCTTATGCTGTAACACTTGTGTGGTCCTGTTGAGCATGGCAGGAGTCATGCATTCCAGAAGAGTAAGGTCATGTATTTGTAGTATGAGGGAGCTGAAAGGTTAACATTCCTCTTTACTACCCTATTAGTACTAGCAGAAGTCAAAATGATTCATCTTACTGTAACAGTAAGTGTGGAAATTAAGAAGTCTTAGTACTAGCCACAGCATGGTACTATTGCAATGCAACCTAAAACTGACTTAGAGCTGACTTAGGCATTTATTTTGCCCATCTGCTCAGTGTCAAGAGTTTTTCTGCATTTTGTTCTTTGCATATTGAAGAGTTGGCAACAGAGATGTAATATTTCCTGAAGATATATCACCTCATTGTACACCTACTCTGAATGTGGCTTTTAATTTTACAGGAAGAGTTGGACTTAAACATTGTCACTTAATCACACGGACACCCAGCAAAGCTCGGTTGCAGTACAGCTTTCATTATGAATTCATTAAAAGACACTTCACACAAAGTGCTACCACACTCTCATATTTTTTTGTCTCTTTCTACCCACCCACCCCCCGTTTTTTTTGTAGCTGAGAATAATTAACTATTCTTTTGTGAGTGTCATTTTTTCTTAAGGAACTAAATGCCACCTTATTTCTCAGAACAAGAATTCAACTGTCATAATTATAGCTTCATTTCAGGAGGGAAAAAAATCATAATTCATTATAGATTGTTCAGCATGAGAAATAGGTTTAAATGTCTTTGAAAGGAAATTGTGGCATGTCACAAAGGGCTTTTGCCATCTCTGTAATTGATTTATAATTTTGTATTTAAAATTAACAACATTAATACATTGTTCTATTATATAATGTTCTGGCAGGGAGTTTAGAGTTCTGTGTTCAATTCCGGTAACCACATTACTGTAAAGATAATAATGTTGTAACAGTTTACGAGATAAAAATCATGTGAAGAAGTGAAGCCAATAGTGCTATTAACAAAATATGCTTGAGACTGAAAATAGTTTTACAGAAATACACTTTGTCCAAGAAAAAATGAGTAAAAGGATGATTTATTTGAATTGTGTTAACTTTTAAACAAAAGAAAGCCAGATATAATTTTATTTAAAATTTACAATATAATGACCTACCAAATAAACAGAGAAGATACAAAAAATAAGCTTAAAATAATTGGGCAAATCTACTTCAATGACGTTTCTACAGGTGAAACTTTCCTTATCTTAAAAAGCATCAACCCAGAGCTGCAGAACTGAGTCCTATCACTGCATTTCAAAGTTACTCCAGAGTTGCAGAACAGCAGAAAGAACAATTTCATTTTGTTCAGGATGATCTTAGTCTTGTGGTAGAGTTAAGCATCATAACAGCACATCCATTTTTTGAAATGGCTGCATTTCGAGGATAATGCCATTGAACAACATCATAATGTCATTGAGCAATGGCAAAACTTAGATAATGACACTGAGCAGTGCTGCACATACCCAGGGAGAAAAACAAAAAAAAAAGGGAGTGTTCTATAGGAATGCATAGGGAATACAAAAAACCACAGGGCTCTAGATCCTGGATGAAAAATTATATTTATTGGTTTTAAAATACTATGTGTGATTCTGGCCTCAGCAGTTTCTTCAGTTTTATTTGATTTCAGTGATCTCATAAGGTATCATACATAATGACATCACAGTAAATGAAAACAGAATTAGCCCCATTAACCAATTATTCTACACACATTTATGGGATAGATAGAGAAAATAATGAAGAAAGATGAGAAAACTGATTTTGCCAGTTCTGCCAGATATACAACAGGAAACAGTTTCCCAGTTGGCCATGAAGATTCTAGTTGTGGTATCTATCCTTTAGACTGGATAGCCTCCAAAGAGGAATGCACACAGTGAATACAAGTGGGAGAAGAAAATGACTGGTTCATTACTTTAAAAAGAGGCACAGAGTACCCTCCCTTTCCAGAGTACCTGGAGATTACTACACCAGAAACTTCTAAGATAGAATCATAGAATCTTACGATTGTCAGAGTTGGAAGGGACCTTAAAGATCATCTAGTTCCAACCCCCCTGCCCGGCGGGGACACCATCCACTAGATCAGGTTGCCCAGGGCCCCATCAAGCCTGGCCTTAAAAGCTTCCAGGGATGGGACTTCCACAACCCTTCTGGGCAACCTGTTCCACTGTCTAACCACCCTAACAGTGAACAACTTCCTCCTAATATCCAATATAAATCTCCCCTCCTCTAGCTTGCATACATTTCTCCTCGTTCTATCACTGTCTGACCTCCTAAAATGTCCCTCACCAGCTTTCTTGTAGGCCCCCTTCAGATATTGGAAGGCCACAAGAAGGTCTCCTCAGAGCCTTCTCTTCTCCAGACTGAATAACCCAAACTCCCTCAGTCTGTCCTCATAGGAGAGGTGCTCCAGTTCTCGTGGACCTCCTCTGGACTCACTCCAGCACTTCCATATCCCTCCAGAACTGGACGCAATGTTACCAACCACTACTTCATTATTCTTCTCCCTCAGCAATTCTCCCAGGAGGATCTGCTCCAGGATCTTACCAGCCACAAAGGTGAGACTGACTGGCCTATAGTGTGCAGGATCACCCTTCTTCCCCTTTTTAAAAATGGGGGTTATGTTTCCCCTTTTCCAGTCAGTGGGGATTTCACCACACTGCCAAGACTTTTGAAACACAATAGAGAGTGGCTAAGCAACCTCGTCTGCCAATTCTTTCAGTTTCTGTGGGTGTATCCCACCGGGATACTTGTGAACGTTCAGGTTCTTCAGTTGGTCATGAACCTGATCTTCACTTAACATGGGCAGTTCTATCTTCCAGCCCCTGCCACTATATTCTTTGACTTTGGGAGTGTGTCTGGAGCTCTTGCCAGTGAAGACTGAATTAAAGCAGCTGTTGAGAATTTCAGCCTTCTCCATGTCATCCGCCACCAGTTCTCCCGTTTCTTTTCTGAGGGCGCCCACAGCTTCCCTAGTCTTCCTTTTTCCATTAATATATCTATAGAAATTTTTACTATTCCCCTTGATCTCCCTGACTAGATTTAACTCCCACTGAGCTTTAGTGTTCCTAACCAATTCCCTTGCTCTCCTGACAGCTTCCCTGTATGCCACTCATTCTAGTTGTGCCTTTTTCCACTCTTTGTCTAGATTCTTTTTATGAGACAGCATGTCCAGGAGCGTCCTGTTCACCCAGGCAGGTCTCTTAGCATTCTTCCCTGCCTTTCTCTTAGTTGGGATACATAGCTCCTGGACACAGAGAAGGTGATCCTTGAAAATTGACCAGCTGTCCTGTGCCCCTCTTCCCTCTAGGGCTTTCTCCACAGTACTTTGGCCATCAAATCCCTGAAGTGATCAAAGATCCCTCAGGTAAGAGACACCTGCCCTCTCAAAAGCTATTACTCCCGCTTAAGGCTGACAAAGGCAGTCTATAATCTGCCTGCTCTGTAAAAGCAGATTCTAGTAATTTCTATCTTTTGTTTACTCTTTCCCCCATGTTTAATTTACAGAATAACATTTAATGAAGCTTTAAATTTACCAAAGAAGCAACCAATAATTAAATTACATCTTCATCATTGACATCTTCATCAATTAAGTAATGTTAGAAAATGCCTGGTGTTGGGTATTTGTTGAGGTTTTTCTCTGATTAACAAAACAAAGAGTTGAACAGCAGACTGCAGTGTGAAGAAGCTAAAACAAAGCCATGAAATGCAGCCGAGTTTTAGTAAACCTTAGTCACAGCAAATGAAGGTGAGGGTAAAACGAGTCCTGAAGGAGCCCCTACCTGATGGAGGCTGCAGACTGTGCCAGCTGAACAGAACAGATTATTCCCTTCTAGTGAAGGAGAGAAAGCTGAAGAGCTTCAGTCCTGCCGCCTCCTCCACCTCCTTGATTCTGGAAAATTTTCTCAATGATTATTTTCCATATGTAGTCTGTAATGGTCACTGACTCTTCCCCAAGGCACTAAATAAGAAATTATCCCCAGGACACTTTCTTATCCACACGTGTATGCAAAGACAGGTCACAGTCTAACAGATGTCATGAAGGCCATGTGGTGATACATGATCTACAAAATTTGAGATTGTGATAAAATCTCTGAGGCCAAGGGCAAATCAAAGACCAGGGACAGAATGGGGAGAGGTAATTGGGCTGACCATAACAAACATTTTCAAAGTACAATAAACAGAACAGGACCATCATGTCCTCATGCTGCAGACAAGTCTGCTGGAACCTAATACTGTTGGGAGATTCAAAGTCAGTTTACTCTAGTAAGAATATTGTCATATAACATTGGCAAGGTCAGTGTCAGCTTGGATTACCTGCCTTGCAAATGCCAGTCATGCATGTTCTGATGCCTTGGGCTAGTCTAAATCATGCTTTAACTTTTCAAAGACATTTATGCCTATATCCTCATGGCAGACATGGGACAGCCATAAAGTCGATTTCATTTCATAGCAGCTGATTGTGGTAGCTGCAGCATCAAATCTCTTTCATCATAAAATCTTTTTGCTCCTTTTGTGAAGCATATACAACTTGTTTTCACACTTACTTAGTCATACAAGTGTGTTGCTTCACATTGAAAACATGCAGTGTAAACTAAGAGTTGAATAACCAATTCCCCTCTGAACGATGGCTCTCACTCCTCACTCTCCCCCAACATACGCTTCTGGAATTTGTTTTGTTGTTTCTTCTCAGTGTGTGAAAGTTGCAACACACATGGACAGAAATGAATTCTATAGTTGACATATTCTTTCCGTGTTTCTCTCCTGCTGCAGGATGGCTGTAATGAATTGCTGCTTCTAGCAATCAACTTTTCTGTGGGACCACCACCCAACCTTTCCCAACCAATGCCCTGGGACTTCAAAGCGCACAGCTAAAAAAGCCAGGTTCCAAAACGTGTCCTGTTTTCCACCGCTTCACTTCCTTCACTTCCACTTCCTTAACCCTTTTCATCCAGTGCACATGACTGCACACATCCACCCCACTAGAAAACCTGAGCAAGAACACAAGCAAAAGCTGTAAATCTCAAATGAAGCATTCCTTACACATACTTTATATTTTCTCTTTTCTTTCTTCTTTTCCTTCTTTCTCTTTCTGTCTTTTCTCTCTTTCTTTTCTTCCTTCTTTTTTTCTTCTTTTTCTTTTTTCCTTCCTTCCTTCCTTCCTTTTTTGTTTGTTCAGTTCCCTACAATTACTCAGAGATCAATCTATATTTGTCACTGGTTTTGTAGTTTAAACACTTTGCTTGGCCCATGATGATGTTTCAACCTCAGTGGAGCCTGGAAGGGCTGGGAAGGGGAACAGAGGCAGGGATGTTGCACCTTCAGCATGGGATGGAAATTGCTGCCAGAAGCCAGGCTGATGGTGAGGAAATGGTCTGCGATAATGGGCTGGGGGACAGTCTGAAAGCTGAGCCTATCAGGCACTTGTCACCAATGTCTGATATGTAATCACAGAAGGTTAAGGGTTCAAAGGGACCTCAAAAGATCATCTAGTCCAAACCCTCTGCCACAGCAGGATTCCCTAGACCAGGTGAAATAGAAGCACATCCAGATGGGTTTTGAATCTCTCCAGAGAAGGAGACTCCACAACCTCTCTGGGCAGTCTATGCCAGTGCTCTGGCACCTCAGCTGAGAAAACATTTCTACATGTATTCACATGGAACCTCTTCTGCTTCAGCTTGCAACCATTGTCTCTTGTCTTGTCACGGATTCACTGACAAGAGCCTGACCTTGTCCCCCTGACACCCACCCTTCACAAATTTATAAGCATAGATAAGGTCACCCCTTAGTCTCTTCTTCTCCAAGCTAAAGAGACCCAGCTCCCTCAGCCTTTCCTCNAGCTAAAGAGACCCAGCTCCCTCAGCCTTTCCTCATAAGGAACATGTTCCTCTCCCTTAATAATTGTTACGGTTTGGGTTAGAACAGAATTAATTCTGTTCAGTGACTGTATTTTCTAAAAGGTATTCCATTACCATGTACATGATTATGTCGGTTACCTGCTAAGTTGGACTGTCCCTTTAAGAAACCTGAGATTCCTGAATCTTAAGGACACTGCCCCCCGCCCCCAAGGGGGAAGCCAGGGGAATTCTGGGAGTTTCTGCTGGACTTTTGCTAACTGGTGACCACGAGGAGACTCTCTCTCTCTGCTGGGACCTAGGTGTGTTGGAGGCTGCCTGTGCTCTCTGTGTGTTAGCTGGGACCCGTGTCATGCTGAGAGTCTCTCTCTCTCTCTGCTGGGAGCTGCTACTGGGGACTGAGAGAGAAGGTGGGAGCTGGCATCGGGACAGTTCAGTATTTTGGGTCCTGTATATGTTTATATTTGTTTTCTTTTATATTTGTTGTTATTATTAAAGCAGTTTTTAGTTTTTAACTTCCAATCCAGTCTCTCCTTTAACTGCCGTGAGTTAAGAGGTCAGAAAAAAGAGCCTCTCTAACCACCACAATAATATGTGCAATTCTTTTGATTTTTATTGTGTACACACCAAAACAGACAAGCTCAATATATATACACACTCAGTATCAAAAGGGGTGATACCTCTGCTATGACCTGGGATAAAACTGCCATACTTTCAAGGAGTCACAACATACTAAGGAAACCAAGCCAGGTCACATTTGAGTCTGTATTCCAAGAAAAAGCACTTTTTCTTCTGATTACCAGAGTAAACTTGGCCCCTGTGTGATCACTTGCAAACTGCGTTAATTTTATAAGATGGTTTGGCAGAGAAGAGATTTATGTTGTTCCACATTCTAAAATCAACCACTGTGCAATATAACATACATAACAGCAGTGTTCACATTTTATACCCATTTTATGAGTCGCAGTCTTTATTCTTTTATTTTACAGGAAAAAATGATGGCAACTTCTCAGAAAGTGAGGGATTTATTACTATTGCTGCCTTTGTCTGGAAAGAAAATGAAGTGTGATGAGGCATTTTTTTGTAGAGATCTTCCTTGTAGACCAACATAAAGAAAATCGTCTTGGTTTGTTCCATCTCAGACAAAGGTTATTAACACCTTCCAGGTTATGCTTATCTTAATACTAACAAGTGACTTCTCTTTTTTTTTCATTTTAGTAATATGGAATTACCGTCATTTGAAAGAACTGTTTAGGGTCCTTGACCAGAAGAGACATTTAACTGTGTCATGTGTGATGTATGGTGCATTTAATTGCTCTGTGCAGCTATTCAAAAAGCATTCAGAAGTAATCATTTAGCATTAATATCCTGGGGCAATTCAAGGTCATTGTACGTTAAGAACTAATTCAGAGAAGTTCTAGAATGCATTTTTCATATACAGAAATACTTAATTCTTTTATGATAAAAGTGACAATGTCTTTGCAGCATGATGAGGGGATGGGGATACTTTAAATATCTGCTACTGGCCTTACTGTAAAAAAGCAGAAAGACACCTTTTCACCCTTACTTAACAACTACTAATTTCCAATAAACTCAACAAATCCAAAAAGTGGTAATGAACAAATATACTTACAAGAGCAACCTTAAAATATTTTTCTATAAGTATTTTAACTCATGGTATCTTATTTCTCTTTTGTTATTTTTCCCCAAGAGTCAAGCTGCTGGACAGTTTTTTAGGTACAGACCAGCATCAAACAATTCTAACCTATCCATAGCTACTTATGCATGTGATACTGCCATGCAGAAAAACAAAACAAAACCATTCTTTCCTAAAAATAATTTATTTTAGATTATGGAAAAGACAAAGAAAGCCCTAAAGGGTTGCAGGGTGAGTCCTCAGATTCTGGAGGACAGAGCAGCCACCCTCCTGTCTTGGGAAGAGGAAATTCCCTTCAGTTAAAAGCACACAACAGAGAAATCCCAAGTATCATAAACATTCTGTATGAGTCACAACACAATTAGGTGTAAAGTTATTCATAGCCATCCTTGTGGCACTCATGCTGTTACCCACACACTGTACAAGAGAGATGTTGACAACCTACAAGTCAGACCTCATAATGGAAGGAGAAAACAAACAAACAACTAAAAATATAATGGTTTATTCTTCACAACATTAACCAACAGCCATTTTCTGCTGCCTTACTATGTCCTTACCACCTAGATGAAAAGCCACTCAGACTTCATAGCCTTTGGGAAAATTAATTTGTCATATACTTTTGATACGACAAGACCTCAATGTGACAGGAAGACATTGAACTGAGTTCAGGCACAGGACAAGCTCCTTGCATACAAGTTTTGTGAGTCTTCCCTCATACTGGGAGGCTGCAACTCATGCTGGAAGCCAGAACGGGAAACTAACCAGATCAAAGTTGTGTCACATGGGTCTGTACCAGCTGCAGTCACTGTTCACACTTCTGGCCTCCCCCACAGGTATAAAACTTGAACAGAGAAACCATCACCTTTTGGCTCTGAGGATAACAGTGGATGAAAGACAATATATAGGCATCAAGAAGCAAGTGTTGGACACCTGCTGATGCACACTGAATTAAAACATAGGCAAAAGCAGAGACTGCCAGAGCTGCCTTGATCAAATGTCAGATTTTCTGCTTCTGTTGAAAAGGAAGAGAAAGAGGTTTGTTGCAAAGGAAATTATAGGCAGAAAAACTGATGCAGGCAAGAGCTCAAGAGTGAAGTGCTGCAACACATCACATGCTACTCTCTCACTTCTTCCATTTTTATGAAACCACTGAAGTTTCTAATAAATTAGGCACTTAAATCATTAGTGTCTGAATGTAACATCTGTTGACTGTCAGGCAGGACATATCCCTCAGCATCAGCATTGCTGCCATCAGCTGCATCAAATGCACCTATTTAATCTTTTTAAGGCTTCCATGGCATTTATTTCTTTTTAATAAAAGCCTTATTCTAAAGAACAAAAAATGGCACCCTCAAGACAGTCACAAGTAATAAGTCTGAAGGACAGCATCTACTGGACACTACAGTGGCTTAACTAAGGTTCCTATAAGATGGATATGATGAGAAAGTACTAGCCTTTTATATATCATTTCACATAGCAATCTGGTAGTCATTTTTCCATGAGGTACATTGAATCAAAATGAACATTCTAATGTAGATACTATGGCAAATTGCTGAACATAGGAATCAATGGCATATCTAAAACAACAACTCCCCTAGAAAATAAGAAAGTTTTTTAAAAGGTGCTATTTAGAAAGTCTTGCTAGGATAGAAGAAATTGTTTGAGTTCTGCTAAAGTACCTCAGAAAAATGCATTAATGTATCAACATTTGATATTCTGTTCAGGCAGTTTGTTCCCAGAAAACACTGTGCAGATACTGCAGTGACCTTTTTCAGCCCAAAGACAATGAATGCAAACCCTGTTGTCTGCAGGTGTTGTTGCCATAGAGGACAAAACAGGAAAAGCTTGGGTATATGGCAATTTTCTTTGCTCTCTGTTTTCCAATAGCAGCAGGCTCTTACCTGCAGGGGTTCGTAATTTCTTACCAGATATTTTACGATGGGTGGCCTGGAACAGACAAGACAAGATGGAGTGGTGATGGAGCAGGCACGGAGCTGAGTGTCACTGACAGATCAGCTGCATGGGAGTGGCACAGCCCCTGTCACCTTCCTCAGGTACTACCTGGGTGCTACATAGACTCCTTGCTAAGCTGATGCACTTCAGCTGCTGTGCAGGTCTACAGGATGAGCAGGGGGACAGAGAAGAGGACAAGGGGAAGAAGGACAGATCTTCTCAGGATTCTGCAAGTGCCTTGAGCAAATGTACAGGCAATATTCATCTGCGTAATTTAATTAGTTTTCTCCTTGCAAATAAATCATTTCAGTGGGGTTCTTGTTTAACCAGAAACTGAAGCTCCGTGGCTGGGAGTGACAGACTATGGACTTATTTGCTGCACCTTTGAAACCCCCACTTATATCTTGCTAGAGGAGATAAAATTTTCTGTGTTAAAAAGCACACACAAGAATTATATCACAAAGGAGACATCAGAACAGCAAACTTAATGACTTAATATTGTACAATATAAAATCATTCCAGTTGAATAATTTCTAATTTATTATAATACATAGATGCCAATTATGCTTGATTTATTAAGAGAAGTTCAGCAGAGCCAAGGCCCTGTGTTTGAGTGGTTGCCATGGTACCCAGTTTTTACAAGGACATCTTGAGGATCATTAAAGTGTCAAGGTGATAAGTTTGACAGTCAGCACATTTAATGAATGATGATAGTAATGTTACCTCTTCATGTCATGAAACACCTAGGATTCAAGTTAGGAGGTATACGGTTGTCCTGGTTTAGGTTAGAACAGAACTAATTCTGTTCAGTAATTTTACTTTTTAGCTGAAGCTCCTCTAAGAAACTGCACTTTCTGAAACTAGCAGCATGTTTTCATAGACACAGCCAGCTTCTAGCAGTGATAAGGCCTAATGTTTAGATTTACTGCCAGGGATTGGTATGCAGAGCAAGGTCACTGCTAAATCTTGTGTCTCCTGTTGGGGGGTGCAGAGTAAAGGCTGCACCTTCAGGGAGGAGCAGACAAGGCAGACGACCCTAAATTGACCAACTAAAGTATTCCACCCCATATACGTCATATTTGATATATAAGCTGGGGGTCAGAAAAACATCCCAGAAACAGTTTAAGTATGTTTTTATTTTAGTTTTGGGGTTTTTTAAATGAGACAAGTTGAAGCTGACATGAAATAATGTTAAATCAAAGTACATTCCCATTGTGTAAATTCCTTAATCTTGGGAGTTTTTGTGATTTCAAGTTGCCATCATTCCTCAAAGCATCTCATCCTGATTTTATCAGATCTCACAGGTTTACCCCTGACCATGGACTCCTGGGCAGTGCAGGAAATAGTTTCCAGGCTGTGCAGTACCAATCCATCTCCCAGCAAGTCTTACAGAATATTTGATGGTAGAAAGGGAATTAGGAAAAAAAAGGGGGGGAATGTTTGCTGTGTGCTGTGAAAAAACCTGATGGCAATATGCTTTGCATCTAAGCATCTAAACTCTACCCCAGCTGTCAAGCACAGCCAATTCATTTCACATTGGACATAGAACAACCTTAGGCTGGTAATGACTTTGAGTGACTTGCATAGAGCTGATTCAAAACAAATAGAAAAATTCCTGGAGGCGTCAGTAGACCCCTGGGTCTTAAAGATGCACACAGAGGAACCATCATGATATGTTATTTTATGTGCTTGTTTCTGTTCTGATGCAAGAGGACATCCTTCAACAAAGCTGCCATGGAGGACAGAGGAAGGCTCAGAGGTACAGCCCTCTCACTGCTGCACAAAACACTTCACCGCCTCCACAAGAGCAGCAGCTACCAATTAGTCTGCTTTTATCTGAAAATACAGTATCTTCATGCTTTACTATTTTAAGCTTTTATTTCCCAGATAACACCTTCTCTGAAAAAAAAAAAAACCAAACCAACATTTAAGTCACTGCCTCTTACCTTTCAAGCTGTAAAGCAGTGGGACTGTATCTCCTTTCAGTGTGATGACAATGTCACCAGACTTCTGATGCCCAGGATACCACTGTCATTTTCAACCCCTGGTTCTGCTGAGAACTACACACAGCTTCATTTTCCTGGACAATTTACCAGTTTATCCTCGTTATGGATTAGAGCCTAACTTCATGATATCTTTTTAAAAGGTCTGTTACGGCGACATTGTTTCAAGCTGCCCATTGGACTGATGTAAATAAAAGACAGGGGATTATAGATCTAAACCCCAAATATGCCACTTGTTGCCAACACTCATGCCCACTAAGCTGCACTTCATTGCCAAATATTGCTATGCCAGGTGTTCCATGTCTAGTGTAAACACATTTGACAAGCACAATCACAGTTTAACTCCGGTATCATCTAGTAAAGCTATCTTACTGACATGAGAATAATAGTCTAGGACAAGTACATAATGTTTTACAGTCCTTCTAAACAACTCTGTGCAGATTTTGCTCCAGGAGAACAATCTTTCCGTGCCAACATGGACTCTCTTTCTTGACTTAGCATGCATTTTCGGCATAGGTTCCAAGCCTTGACAACTTGCTTGGTGTCACTAATCATTTGGGATAAGGCTTGGCCATTCCTTGGATCTTGCAGTCCCTCAGTAACTTTCGTGTATTCATGCAAATATATTTTTCAGTAGCAGTTTAGGGACCCACAACCTGACACTTCTAGACCTGCAGGTTCCTTAGCTTGTGAAACAGGAGTCTGGAGCGTGGGACCTCCCTGTGCTATCAGCCTTTGCTTTCTTCAGAAATCATTCAGTCTCTGTCCAGGCTTCTCATGGATCTGGACAAGCTCTGGATACTCTTCTCTGGACCTATTTCTACTGCTGTGCTGGCAAGTAGTCCAGAAGGCACTGTCACTCCACACTTATCCATCTGCATTTCACTTTCTGGTCACTAAACCCTTAATGAAATAATTCTTATTATTTCAAGATGATGTTTGTTGTTCTCTTTTGCAAAGGTATCATGGTAAGTGACACCTGGTTAAGTTTTTCCAAATACAGGCTTCCCATAAAACCACTCCTTTTGACCCCAGGGAGTGTCAAAATGTGTAATGTGTTAGAGACCATGATATTAAATGGCAGCAGTACGTCCTATTCATAGAATCCTAGAATGGCCTGGGTTGGAAGGGACCTTAAAGATCATCTAGTTCCAACCCCCCTGCCATGGGCAAGGATGCCACCACTAGACCAAGTTGCCCAGGGCCACGTCCAACCTGGCCTTGAACACAGCCAGTGATGGGGTGTTGTGGCATGCTATTGTGGGCTGTAGGGTCTAGAGCCTAGCAGAGGGGAAGCTGGACAAGGCCAAAGTTTCTCACAAGAAAGCAGTTAGATAGCCTGGGAGAAAAAGTGAGAGTCAGCTAGCAGGAGCCTTTGCAGCTGCACACAGAGGCCTTGATGCTCCACATAGATTTAACGTCTTATCCTTCCCACACCACACAACACCAGTCTTATCACATTCACATTTCTTTGAAGTACACTGTTTTATCCTCATTTATGGTAGTTGTTTTTACTAGTGAGTGTTGCTTCTTAATTGGTTAGTATAATTTGTATATGTAAGCGTCACTTGCTAATTGGTCATTACTCTTTCTGTAAAGGTATAAAAGATACTTGCTAACAATAGCATGGTGCTAGCCATCTTCTTGTATATAGTCTTTACCTATGATTCTTGTACTTTTGCTTGGCCTATTTTTATTTTCTTTTACATTAAACACAACCACTCGCTGCACATCTTGTGTGTATGTGTGTCGCAGCACGACAATATGCTGTGCACGACAAGATTCTGAAAAGGGATTTTCAGATGGATCTGACACATACACAGACAAAAGACGTGCAGTGGTGGTTGCGTTTAATCTACAAAGTATGAAGTATAGGCCAAGCAAAATACAAGAGTCACAGGTAGAAACAATATACAAGAGAAATTGGCTAGCCCGAGCCATCACTAGCAAGCATTCTTTTATACCTATACAGAAAGAATAACAAACTATCATGTCATTTATTGATTGGCTAAAGTTGAATTAGAGTCCAGCTACTATTGGTCATACAGTCCATGGGAAGATGCTAAACTTTCTCTTCGCAGCTGCACTTCATATCTTCAGTTTGTTGTTCTTATTTTCCTTTCTGTATCACCTCCTCAGCATTCTCACAGGTACAGGGTAATCTTGTCAAGGTCGAAGTCCGATGTTCCCATTGCACCTAAAGACCAGCTATCCACCACAATTCCCCTTTCCATCTGAACTCACTCTTCAGAATATTGTCGTGCACGGCATATTGTCGTTCTGTGACAATGGGGCAGCCACAACCTCTCTGGACAACCTGTTCCAGTCTCTCACCACCCTCAGAGTGAAGAGTTTTTTCACAAGGACAGAATAGAGAGGCAGAATCACCTCCCTTGACCTGCTGGCCATTCTTCTCCTCATGCAGACCAGGACACAGTTTCTGGGCCTATATCCAGCTTTACATCCACCACTACTGTCAAGTCCTTCTCCACAGGATTGCTCTCAATGATTTCATCTCCTAGACTGTACTCATGCCTAGGATTGCCCCGTCCCAGGTGCAGGACCTTTCACTTGGACTTGCTGAACCTCATATGGTTCTCATGGGATCACTTTTCAAGTTTATCCAAACCCCTCTCATCCTTCCGGTGTATCAACTATACCACTCAGCTTCATGTCACCTGCAGACTTGTTGAGGGTGCACTTGATCACAGTTCTATGTCATTAATAAAGATGTTGAAGGCCACTGGTCCCAAGACAGAGCCCCAAGGGACACCACTCATCACCAGTCTCCACCCAGACATAGAGCCATTGACTGCAATACCCTGGCCACATCCATGCAGCCAGTTAGTTGTCCATCTAGTGGTCCATCATTCCAATCCATATCTCTCCAATGTAGAGATAAGGATGTCATGTGGAACCATATCAAAGGCCTTACAGAAATCTACATAGACCACATCAATTGGTCTTCCCTTGTCCACTGTTGCAATCACTCCTTCATAGAAGGTCACGAGATTGGTCAGGCTCGATTCATCCTTAGTGAATCCATGTTGGCTTTCTAGCATCACCTCTTTGTCTTGCATGTGCCTTAATATTGCTTGTATTTGTTCAACGATCTTCCCAGGCACAGAGGTGAGGCTCCCTGCTCTGTAGTTCTCTGGGTCCTCCCTTCTGCCCTTTATAAAAATGGGGATGATGTCAGGCTTTTTCCAGTCTCCAGGGACTTTGCCTGACCGCCACAACTTTTCAAATATGACGGAGAGTGGTGTTGCAACTTCATCTGCCAGTTCCCTCAGGACTCTGGGATGTATGCCATCAGGTCCCATAGACCTGTTTGGGTTCAGTTTCATCACTGAACTAGCACTAGCTCTTTGCTTACAGTGGGAGGCCCTTTACTACCCCAACAGTCACCTAGTTCTACTGCTGGTTGGTAAGTGCTGGAAGCTTGAGTGCTGTTGAAGACTGGAACAAAAAACCTTGTTGAGTAGCTCAACCTTCTCCAAATCCAATGAGGTGGGACACTCTCCCTGCTATTCTTTTCTCATTAATATACTTAAAACACCCTTTTTTATTATTCTTTACAACCCTTGCCAAGTTCTGTTCCATCTATGCTTTACCTTTCCTGATCTCATCCCTACACATACTAGCCATTTCCCTGTGCTCTCCCCAGGCCACTTCTCCCTGCTTCCACTGCCTGTGCAATTCCTTCTTGCACCTCAGTTTGAGGAGCAGGTCCTTGATCAGACATGACGGTTTCCTGCTTTCATTTGCGTCAAAGGAATGCTGCCAATTTCTTTGTAATTTGCTTTTTCTAAGCAATCTGCAACTCCTTGTTAGGTTTTGAGTAAAGCACATTTTTATTTGCTGTTTTAATACAATTGTGTGGACTTTTCTCAACATGTATTATTACTGCTATGCAGCATCCATTCTTCTTAGAAGTCCATCTGAGCTAGGTATATTGCTTTACTTTGTTGCACCCTGTGCTGTGATATAAGCCCTTGAAAACTCATCAAAAAGGATGAAAATGTATCATAGCTCTTCTGCATCCCGTTTGTCAGAGATTATCCTGGTTTAGGTTACCTGTAAGAGGATGCAGAGCAATTTCTCAGTATTTTTTGCTGATTTGGTTATTGAGTTTTGCAGGTCTTCGCACGTGCAACATTCAGTATCACACAAGCATGCTGGGAAGCACTGTCTCCTCTTTCCAAAGCTTCATCCAGGACAGAGCTATTTCTGGGGTTTTTGCAAGTTCAATTGCACAGTCAAGAGAAAATCTAGATATTGCACAGTTTCCTATATACCTAGACTCAGACTGCAGTCCTGGATCTTTCTCTCACCAGACAGTCAGCCTCTCAAAATTGCAAGATTGCTTTTTGAGATTTTTCATTATGGAGAATTTTACAATTTGTTGCATCACAATCCTTCTAATTAAAATATTTCTTTCCTGTAATTAACATTCATACAGTTTGCAGTATTCTTTGAATTTATTAACCACAGCTTGAAGGTTAACCTATCCTACCAGTGTTAACTGAAATAAGACCAACCTAATAGCTTTTTCTGAGGACATAACCAGGTGGATAGATAATGGTAGAGCAGTGGATGTGGTTTATCTTGATTTCAGTAAAGTGTTTGACACTGTCTCCCACAGCATCCTTAAAACTAAACTGAGGAAGTGTGGTCTGGCTGATTGGGTAGTGAGGTGGATTGTGAACTGGATGAAGGACAGAAGCCAGAGAGCTGTGGTCAATGGGATAGAGTCTAGTTGGAGGCCTGTGTCTAGTGGAGTCCCTCAGGGGTCAGTACTGGGACCGGTACTTTTCAATCTATTCATTAATGACCTGGGTGAGGGAACAGAGTGCACTGTCAGCAAGTTTGCTGATGACACTAAACTGGGTGGAGTGGCTGACACACCAAAGGGTTGTGCTGCCATTCAGAGAGACTTAGAGAGGCTGGAGAGTTGGGCAGGGAGAAATTGAATGAAATTCAACAAGGCCAAATGTCGAGTCTTGCACCTGGGAAAGACCAACCCCATGTACGAGTATAGCTTGGGGACTGACCTGTTGGAGAGCAGTGAAGGGGAAAGGGACCTCGGGGTCCTGGTGGATGGAAGGATGACCACGAACCAGCAGTATGCTCTTGTGGCCAGGAGGGCCAATGGAATTCTGGGGTGGATTAGAAGGGGTGTGGTTTGTAGGTCAAGAGAGGTTCTTCTTCCTCTTTACTCTACCCTGGTGAGGCCACATCTGGAATATTGTGTCCAATTCTGGGCCCCTCAGTTGACGAATGATTGGGAACTGCTTGAAAGAGTCCAGTGCAGAGCCACAAAGATGATGAAGGGGCTGGAACATCTTTCTTATGAGGAAAGGCTGAGGAAGCTGGGTCTCTTTAGCCTAGAGAAGAGGAGACTAAGGGTTGACCTCATCTGTGCTTTTAAATACGTGAAGGGTGGGTGTTGGGACGATGGGGTAAGGCTCTTCCCAGTGAAGCCCAGTGACAGGACAAGGGAAAATGGTTGCAAGCTGAAGCATAGGAGGTTTCATGTGAATACACACAGAAACTTTTTCCCAGTTGAGGTGCCAGAGTACCAGCACAGACTACCCAGAGAGGTTGTGGAGTCTCCTTCTCTGGAGATATTCAAAACCCATCTGGACGTGCTTCTGTGTGACCTAGTCTAGGTCATCCTGCTGTGGCAGGGGTGTTGGACTAGATGATCTTTTGTGTTCCCTTCCAAATCTTAACATTCTGTGATTCTGTGAAAAGAGTGCAATAAAACCAACCACTACAAAAACCAAAATATACTCTCTGAATTGTTCTTTCTTTCCTTATACTTGCTGATCAGCCCTGCAGAGCAAAGATCTCCCTCCACCTCCTTCCATCACAGTTTTACACTAGGTTCAGTTCTACTTTTTTTTTTAATTTCCATGTCCTGGTGCCACTTGGTGCTAAAAACTCTCAGAGGTGGGAGTAGTAACAGGTACATACTTAGTTTGAAAGTGTCTCTTCCACACCTGCTTAATTGATAGATCAATGACATTCCCAAAGTACATTTTTTCAGTTTTCTATTATTGCCCACAATGCAAGAATTTTGTTAATCAAAGTCCTCCATTAAGTCTACTGAAAATCAAGGATTTTCACACTGTTCAAATTTGCACTCTCTGTAAAAACTCTTATCTTTCATCTTGGACATTGATTTGATTTGAAATCAAATTGGGATTTTTGACAAAATTACTGTCATTTTAATGTTTTTTATTTTGTTGTGGTTTTTTCCTGTTGAAAATGAGGCTTTTTCTTGTCCAAGAATTTGTGTGGATGAACCTGGTGTTTCTGAAAAAGCAATCTTTAATAAAAGAAACTTGGTCAGTGCCTTTCTGTTCCATTTGCCTGAACATTTCTGCAGCTTCTCATTGTTCTTTTCACATACGAATGAGCAATCAAGTTTTGGGCAGTTCTTTCCCCCAAAAGAGAACTTTAAAACAGGACAGCAATTATGTCAGAAGCAATCTCTTTTTGCCCACTTACAACACAGTAACAATATCATGTGATTTATGACTCGTGGCAGCCCAACTCCTTGATTCAGAACCACAATTACTCAACAGCTGCTATTTAAATCATCTGGATGGATGCTTTTCCAAAAAATATTGAAATTGAATAAATCAGAGGAAATCACAATTGCCTGGTTAATGTTCACCAAACAAGGAGGGAGTCCGAAATTTTTGAATAAATTATTTGTTAAGAATTCACTCACTTCCACTTATCACCACCTTTGCCAAACCCCCCAGGCTCTCTGAAGCTTTAGATCATCACTAAATACATGCTTCGTAGTGTAATGACTGGAGCAGGAGTAATAAAAACATAGTTGCTGCTGTCAGAATTAATCTGTTAATAGGAAAGTTTGTGGCAAGCATTCTGCAGTTCCTATCTGTGAGAAAACAGGTTCCCCATTTACAGAAAACGGAGCTGTGTTTTTCTGAAGCCATGAGCTGCCTATTGTGTAGGTAATTACAAGAAGGCCTGTGTTGACCTGGCAGTGAGGTAGTGTATCTAAATACCTGAAGTGAAGGAGAAAAGCAGAAATGAAAGCAGAAGCCCCATCTGTTATAGTATAATGATTGTGCTATTTGAAGGTAGAAAGGTTTGTCTGAAGCAGCTGGTTTCTCTCCGAGTGACCTTTTAGCATTTCTGCTTTTGCTGTCTGACAGATGTGTCAACTCAATAATTTCAAAAGCCCCTGAGTAAATAACCAATTGTGGGCAAGGATGACCCAAAGCAATGGCAAAATGGGTGCACACACAGCACACTACAGAACATAATACCTACTGAAACAGCAGGGAACATTATCGAAGAGGAAAAACATTTTGCTCTTTATTTTTGAGTAAATGGTTTTTCTGCCCACAGATCAGATGTTTTCGAGGAAAGAAGGAACTAAGAAGTGAATGGAAGAGCGTTGTGGTCTGCTTGCCCTTGGAGTATATCTGCAAGCTGGCTGCAGGACTCAGGTGGCATTTTGGAGCTACAAACAGACTTCAGCTCCCTCCCTCATACTCCAACAGGAAAAAAGGACTGAAGGCCACAGCTAATTGTCTTTGTGAATGTTTGGGGAACTGCAGAACTAGCTGCAGACAAGACCTGACTGAATTTTATGTCCACTAAATAGTTTTCAGAAATGATGCAGATACTGCTTTCATCTCAAACTTGAAGCCTGGCTGAGAGGAATGCCCCCAGTTGGAGACTCCTGAACATGCTCCAGTTTGAAGATGCACGGGTTACTCTTCTGAGGGCTCACACCATTAGAAAATGCATTTTCTGCACTGCTACCACAGACCCTCCACAAAGAATGAAATCTAAACTTAGTCACATTTAACATAGTTCAGCTTCAAAGCTTGCAATGCTTCAAAGTTGCTGCCAGCACAGACAGCATCAAATCAGTCCATGTTTCACTGATGGCAAGCAATAGCACAAAGAAAAGATTAGATGTCAGTAGATTTTTGCTGTAAGGTCTAGTGGGGTCCCTTTGCTTCCTTATGATGTGGTGGAAAGTGCTAACAAAATAAATCTTCTTCCTGTACTTCCCTTGGTGTGTAGAAGTATCTAAAAATCCTTTTGAGATTGAAAGAAGGACAACGCTGAAAGGTAGGAGACATGGATTAAGCCATGATCCTTCTACAGATCTATCTGAAATTCTCACCACATCTGCTTCCTCAGGTGTAAGATACAAGAATAATATTTCCCATAATCATCCTGTGAGCTATAATTCATTAACTTCAATAATGAACTCTGAGGTCTTAGAAAGAAGGGAAGAATTGCAGAAGGTTATTGAGTTTGAGTGTTGAGGGTTTTTTAATATTACATTTGCTCTATATAAATCAGAACTCAAATGAAAAGTTCGGTAGTCAGGAAGTTCAATAGTCATAACAATAAAATTGTGTCTCTCTGAGCAGGTCCAGTGTGCCAAGGCTAGAAACAACTGCCATGGGAAAATTTCACCACCCTGTCCATCAGGAATTTGAAAAAGCGGAAGTCCTAATTAAAATAATCTTACAATATAAGGCAAGATATCTCTATTTATTTAAGGGATACCAGAGGATATTTAAAGATTGATAATTCATTTACCAAAGGAACAAATAAAAATGTAAGTAGCACTGCTGTAGATCATATACATACTCTGAGAATACAGTAATGAATACCAGAAAAAGACAAATAGAAACTTTATTTTTTTTAATCTAGATTGAGATATATCCTAATTTAATAGGATTTAAAATCCATTCTGCACAATATCTCTGCAGCTTTTTTTCCAACAGGCAACCTGTCACAAGTGGGGTTCCCCAGGGGACAATGTTGGGCCCAACACTGTTCAATATCTTCACAAGTGATCTGTATGATGGGATCAAGTGTACCTTGATGAAGTTTATTGATGTTACAAAACTGAGTAGGGAAGTGAACACTTCAGAAGAGAAAACCACCCCGCAGGAAGACTTGGACAGGCTCTAACAAGAACCTTATGAAGTTCAACAAGGATAAGTATAAGGCCTTTCACCTCAGAAAACATAATCTAGGAGTACAGCAAAGACTGGCATCTATCTGGCTGGGGACCAGGTCTGTGGAAAGAGGCCTATGGGTCCTGGTGAAAAGCAAGCTCAGTCTGAGCAAACAGTGTGCTGTTGCAGCAGGATGTTGTGCTGCATCAGCAAGGGCATCACCAGCAGAGATAAAGAAGGCATTATCCCACTCTACTCAGTGCTTGTCAGGTCACATCTAGAATACTGTCTTCAGTTTTGGTTCCTGCTATGCAAAAAAGATGTGAACAGAGTGGAGAGAGTCCAGAGAAGGGCTTCCAAGATAATCAGAGGACTGGAGTATCTGCCACTAAATCTGTCTTTGTGGTAACTAAGTGCAGGATCTCCAGGGTTGGGGTTTGTTATAAACAGTTCTGGTTGCTGTCATAACTGTGGGACACAGCTGAGACCAGTGACACTCATGCTTGTGGCTCTGACTGCACATCTCCCCTTCCCTTTCCACTGCCCAGAAACTTTACATGCTGTCTCATGCGATCTACACACAAGCTTGTCTGGCTCTATAAAACATCCCAGAAATAATAATAAATGAGCGGCTTCACTGCAAGACTGGCCAAGTTACAGGAAGACTCTACAGCATCATGTCAAATGGCAGCCAATGTCCATAATAATGAACAAACAAACTGTAAATCATTGAATCATAGAAACATAGAAGAGCCAGAGTTGGAAGGGACCTTAAAGATCATCTAGTTCCAACCCCCCTGCCTGGCACGGACACCATCCACTAGATCAGGT
>VWZX01001110.1:18493-43325 GCA_013399015.1 Galbula dea | reverse complement strand
CTCCTAATATTCTGTGATTCTGTGATTCTGTGATTTGTTTTCAGTGAGACAGAAATTAGAAAAGATAGCGTTTGCATGAGGCAGATTCAGTGTAGCTGTCACAGCAGCTTGGCATGGTAGTGACTTGCTTATGTCAGGTCTCCTCTCAGAATGAAAGGCTGTTTTAACAGCAATGCTCAGACAAAACTACATGCAGTGGGGAGTTAACGAATAACCTATGTTGCTGAAAATTGCATCTTCACTGCTAAACTTCACATCCATATATAATCTCACCCTACAGAAAGAAACTTAATTTAGGAGAGCTGGTCTTCTCCACCCATCCATGTATGTAGTAACTGTAACAGGATGCTCCACCTCAGTTGGGATTAACAGCTCAAACTTCGCTACTCTGCAAATGTTATCAGTGATGGAGAAGGGAGCATTAAGATGTTTTAACATTGAAGAATGCTCAAGTTGGTCTCACTCCACAAATTCCAATGTATGTGGCAGACAAAGTAATTAGCACTGATAACTCACCTAAAGCTGCAGAAACAAAATTCTTGAGCTGTCACATCTAGGCCATTAACATATGACTGATAGACAACCACTTCATACTGTAAAAGCCCAGTCCCACTTCTCAACTATAGGAACTTCTGATACACCTCATCTAAGGTGTGCAGATATTTCTCTCTTGGAGAGGGCACTCCCCAAAGTTACCCCTCGAGGCAAAGAGAAAGATATTCTCCCATGGTCATTGATATGGGTGAGTGACATCTATCTCTGCTTAATTATTCTGCTAGCTTCAATCTTGTAGCTGGAGTATTGCTTCAGATGAATTGTGCACTCTATTAGGAAATGATAGCTAGCTATGTTGTGTAGTAAATAATTCTGATTAATGTCCTTCTTCCTTATTATTTTTATTTAGTATTTTTAATTTAAATAAAACATATATATGTGTATTTGTTTTGCCACCCCTAATCCTGTGGGACAAAGTGGTATAAAGATTACAGTCCCTTAGATGAAAAATCTTGACCAAGTCTGGGGCTAGGATTGGACTCAGCCACACATAGACCTCTCTCTGAGAAGGAGTTTAGGAAGTAAGGGAGTCCCTTCTGAAACTCATGACTTGTCAGGAGGGGTCCTTTAATACACTTTGTCCAAAGCAACCATTGGTCCTTGACAATAACACAAAGGCTCAGCTGCATGGTAGGATTGGCTGGCAAAATACAGAGGCATGTCTGCACTTTCTCAAAGTATCCAGGGGTAAGAGGAACTAAATACATTTGGGTTCATCAAGTCCTTTCTTTGCTTGCAAACTATCTATAGAAACCAATTAGATAAACTACTTCCAAAAGAAAGCAACCAGTTTAATTTCTCTATTCTGTACCAAGAGAATTCAAGCTTACATTGTTGTCTGCTACATGCAGTGAACTTGTACGGCTGTAGAAATAGTTGCTCAGTTGCAGACACACCTAGGCATCTGTAGATAAACCAGCATACTTGTAGATATTAATCCCACATGTCTGACTTTAATATATGAAATGTCTTTATCTACTAAACCAAATTCTCACTGAGGATATAGTTCCTAGGACAGCACAAAGGAGACAGCAAGGTGCTACTTGCAAGGGAGGATGCAGGACTCAGAAAATCAATACAAAATTACACCCTACATGTGGCTGACTGTGTCACCTCAGTCATGCTTAGTCTTGACACACAGCCCATCAGATTTAACAAGTTTAAAGGTTTCTCTCTGTGAGAACAGTAGGTGAGTCATTTTACAGGGAAGCACAGAATAACAGAGAACTTGAAAAATTCCCCAAGTAAATCAGAAACACTTACCTTTCGACAGCTTTTCTTATACCTTCTACTAACTTGAAAGTCCTTCCAAAGTATTTTCTTTAATTTAGAAGCTCCCTCTTTGCTTTCCATTTTGGTAACAGGAGCTCTGTTCCTGTGTTGCACAGATGGAACAGACCTGCATTACCAAATACAGTAAACAAAAGCTTTTCAGCTTAGACCATTTCAGTTCTGCTTTTAACACTGTTGTGACTTTGGGATCATTTGCTATGAGGGCAGTAATTAAAGAAAACCCAGTATCAAAACTTCATGTCACTTTTTTGCACTATATTAGTAATACACTTCCTAGAAGTCACCATGGGTCAACGAGTCACTTCAAATACAATGCTTTACAGTAAAGCCTAATTTACTGTTAACTTGCAGTTCTGGTTTGCTGATGTTTTCTCAGGTACAAAGAAATAATAGGTACTTTCAAAATTAAAAGTGAGTTTAACAAAAAAATTTTCAATCACAGTTGGCCTTTCTATATACCTTATGTTTCTCATTGACTTTTTAAATCAAATTCCCAGAAAGACTCAGTTTCAATCTCGAAAACGTTGTATTGTTTTCTAGGAATTAAGAAGAAAATGTCTGTATCTGTGGTTTAATCTTAACTACCAGCATCCAGCACCTAATATCATTCAGCCAAAATAAGATAACACTCCTGTGCTAACATCATCTTGAGGAGAACAAACTGATGTGCCCATTACACCACCAACCACCAAGTTCATCACTCAGCAAAAGATAGTTTGAGCTAAGTTTCACACAGGTCATAGTTTGCTGGGATAGCTATTTGTTAATTAACTAAGGAAGTCATAACATAACCTTCAAGCAATGTCAAGTAGACAAGCCATGGCATGCCCTGGAAAGCTGTTTGAGCCCCTTTTATATGAACCAAGGGACTACCAGGTAGTTTTGACGACAAACCTTTTAAGTTCACACTGCAAGTATTAAGAAATAGAAGGTATGCTTCCACTAGGATGTACAAGTTACTGCCACAAACCTCCCCATAAGTAAACTTTTACCCAACATAGCTTGTTAATAGGACACAAGAGAGAAATATATTATTGTTGCTCCTGTATCTGCACTGTTTGGAAGTGCCTTCGTAGCTCCAAGGCTCATAAGGTTCACTACCTACATCATAATTGTTCCTCTAACAATTCAAGAGGGACATATATATCTGAAACAAGAGTGACATCTGAAACTCTGCAACTATCTTCAACTTCAGCATCAAGGTAATATTTGCCCATCAGATAAGCAAGGTAGAATCCCAACATGCTGGTAAAGCACCGATCTCCTAAGGACTTAAAAATCGCTACAGTAGTACCTACAGTGTTCACATCCTGAGCAAAAAAATGAATGTTCAGCAATATACTGCCAATTTTTATGAAGGATTACCTTAAGTATGGCCTCCTCTTCTCTGAGTGATGCATGTCATATCAATGTACCTTCTCATTTCTTGTAGCATATGTACTCAATTTTCACAATAATTTTCTGCCTTTTTTTAAATTAGGTTCTTAGCTCTCAGTAATAAAATACAGGAAAGAACTATTTTGGATAAAGGAAGAACCTTAGAATCTCATTAAACATCTTAGTAATAGTAGGAGACTACTACTCTAGTGACTAATGCTCAATTTTTTTCTCTAGATCACAGTGCAACTCACAGATGAAGACAAGTTTTCCATAGAGGGAACACTGTTTGCTGCATAATGGTATTTTCTAGTTTTTAAAATACCTATGTCACAATATTTGCTCTAAAACCCTCCACGTCTATGATGCATATTGCAGATGTGCTATCATACAGTAAGTTATGAGATCTGAAGCTCACTGGCCTTCTCACACTTTTCATTTCAACAGGAACTGTACAGATTTGCTGCTTTATTCTCCAAGATGGATTTTTTTTTTCTACCTGGTTTAACTTATTTCACTGCATGAAAGAGGTGTTTTGATCAGCTGTGTGAAATCTAACCAGGTCAGAGTGCACTAAATCTCAGAAAAGAGTAATTTGTTTGACCTAATGACTGTGTGTGTTGGAAAAATAAAACTCTTTGTAAACATCTGCAGCTTTTTTGTTTATGGATTTTTAAAAGTGATATGAGTACTTGAGTTTCCTAAGACTGACTGGCACAAAAATGCTACTTCTCACAGAAGTGAACTCTTTGGCTTCAGGAATTATAAGAAGTATTTGAACATAATACAGATAGAATAAAATATCTTGAGTTGCTTGATTTTAATTGTACCTTTTCTTTCTTTGCCTAGCTGATGCTGGTCTTATCTCGTCAAGAGGAAAATCCAAGTAGACAGCCTTCACTCCATCCCCCTGGTAATTCTGGTCCTTGGATTCACAGTTTTCATTTTAGACATGATTATTAGTGAGATATCTATCTGAAGTGTATAATAAAATTAAAAGGCAGTAGGCAATCTATCCTTTGTGCATTCGTTGTGTTTGAAATATACTCTTCCATGGGCTCTGCCTAAACAAACTCTGTAACTAAACAGTACTGTGTAAAACTAGAACTTCGTATTACAATATTCTTGTTATAATTTGCTTTCAGCAAATATTAGAAAGTTTAGGCTTAAAAAAGTATACATTTCCCCAGTATTTGGACAACATTTGAGTTTGCCAGTATTCTTAGAAGCAAAACACAGAATGAGAGTCAGAGATGAATGAAAAAATCAGCCTTGAATATGCATAAAAAGTGCTTCCTAGTATTTGTTCAGCTTTAAAATTCTATTTTTTAACTGAAATGCTGACAGCAAATTTCCTGTTTGTTACTAATAACATATTACCTGTGAACATATAGTTGTACATTTCTACACCAAAGTAGTCCATATGAAAACTGTAACCATTAGCAATAAAACTCAGAGTTTGATTTCAATTTTAAGCTGGACTCGGTTTTTTCACATGTAACATAGCCTGTAAGGAAAACTGCAGAATTTGGCTCTGTGAAGCTCTAAGAAACTTTCTATTTTCAGCTAAGCACACTCAGCCAAGCATATTTTCAGCTAACTGCAGCTCATAGCACCTGAACTATCAAGCCATCTTCCTGCTGAAACCAGTGGCTAAAGAAGATTAGCAATTTTGAAACACCTGCAGAGGTGTCTAACTTTAGAGAACTTTCTGAACTTGGAGACAAATATGTCCTGGGAACCCCTGACTAAAAATGAAGTTTGAAATAAAAATAAGTTGCAAAAATAATTCAACATCTTAACAGTGACTGTAACAAATCACTGGAACACAAGGGAAGTGCTTCATTAGTCATCAGCTTTAAATTGGACATTCTCTGAAAGATATGCTATAACCCAGCAACAAATTATTGAAGCTGATAGTTTTCAATTACAAAGCAAGGAAAATAATAACCTTCTCTACAGGAGTTACTGAGAAAGATTTGATGACTTACATTATGCAAGCATTCAGAAAAGATTGATCATAGTCCTTTCAAAATTTGCATTTTAGGACTGTATTTTTTCCTACTATATCAGCTCATAGGGAGCTGAACTGCTGAATTAGGAGTTACTACCATTTTTACATTCTGTTTCTACTATTGTCATACTTCCATGCTTAGTTAGATTGCTTGCAGTATACTTCTCATTCTGAAATGTTGACATACACAACTTTGTGTTTAGCCTTCTTTTACAAAGGATATGATTAAAGCTTAGTATTAATCTGAGAGAACTATAATAATATACTGCCTTTAAGAAGGGAAAAACACTAACCACAGTATTGTAGGTAACATTCTACTGTACACCTTACAAAGCACTTGTCTCCTTTTATTTGTGTTAAATGCTTTTTTTATTTATGTCAAAAGATATATGCTTACTTTCATTCTTGCGTGACTAGTGAAGTTTGAGAACTCTGCCACTTTTATCTCTGTTTATCTTTCCTTAACATTTATTTTAATCCTTGCCTATCTTCTCTTAACATTTATCCATAAGTGATGATTTCCTTATGTCCTTATGTTTAGGCCCATTATCTATCTTTGATATATTACTACCTTTTAGTTTGGTGTCCTAGGAAAATGAGGCTTTTGCAATCACTATTTTGCCAGTTCTCTCCAACATATTTTTAATCTGTTGGCCAATTTAATTCAAATTTGACAGAGAGAGGAAGACTCTCCACAATGTTTTGTTCACTGGTATTTTGTGAAGATTGGTGATGTGGATGAAGGAAAGAGAGACCCTTTGAGGTACTGAAGAAGCAATAAACTGTGGATGCAGAAAGAATGAAGGAGAGCTGCAACAGAGAAGCTGGAGGTGATGTGGGGAGAGCAGCCGTTACTGCAAGAAGAAAATCAGGACAAAAGCAAGAATCCAGAAAAACCAATAGTTCATTTCATTGTTAAATTCTGTGATTTCCAGTAAGTTCATTTACATATTATCATTATATTTCTAATGACAGAAGACCCCAAATCATCCTTAGTGAACCTGTATTTCACCACTGAAAATAATTATCTTATAATCAGATCTATGTGATATAGTCAACACAGAGGTTAATGTGTTCACAAGATACTAACTCTGGTTCTGTCTCTTGGTAACTATTATTCTCCCCTTACGTCTACACTCAGGAGATTTCGATCTTTTCCAACATAAAGAAGTGACCAGAAAAGCTACGGTCATGTCTCCTTTCAACAGCCTTCCTCAGCATCTGCCAGTTATTCTTCAAGCTCATGTGGATGCACTGTATGTTGCAGATATGAAAGCTGTGTATTTACAAATTGCTCTCAGAGGAAAGGCATCACAAAAATAAAATATGTAAATATAGTTGTGCAGAATTTTTTAAAGCCGAGTAATGGTGAATGTATCAACCAATGACACTGAGTACTAACCGAGAGATGGTATGACATGGAAGCAGTGTGTTCCCATAGAGATCATGAAATGTTACATACCAAGAACTATTTTAATACCTGGAACATATGAGAAGCTATAAGCTGAAGAGCAAACAAAGTTTCTCACATTGTTTCTGCCATAATGTTGCTGTAACATATTACATAATAATTATTTTGTAGGTAAATGGATCTGTGAGGAGCAAAAGGCTTCATGGACAGATTTATTTCCATGAAGACTGAGCAGTGGCTATGGCCCAAACCCACATGTGGTGTTGCAAACTCTCTTGGAGTCTTCACTAGACTGAACAGACACACAAGTGAACAACACTGCAACCTTCAGCTCATGGAAAGCTGTGCTCAGAGTAGATGGTTTGTGTTCTCAAGGCTGACTTCTTATATTGTCAATGCTGGTTCCCTCAGCCACATGGCAGATCTACTTAATAACTCCAGAGACAAGGTATTATCAGCTCTGCCAGAATATCGATTTCTGACTTATAATGCTACCTTCTGAGCAGTTTGAGGAGAAAAACTAAAGCTGAAGAGCTTAATTTATTTGCATGGCAAATCCTCTGGATTATTTCAGAAGCATCTCCCTCTTTGTTGGTTGTTCTTTTTGTTTATATTTGGGGGGATGTGCTTGTTTGTTTGAGGGGTTTTGTTGTTTTTTTTGTAGGCAAATGGAAGACAGAAATGGAAGTCAAAGTCTTGCTGACCTAATCATTGTAGATATTCCTTTAATCCTGGCTCCTTTACCAAGATAGATAGAAAAATTCCCTTTTTGTCTGGTAGTTGCTTCTGGCAGTACAGCATTTGTGACTGAAATGCCTGGAATAACACTAGTGCAATACTTCAGAACAAGAAAATAGGCAGATTGTGAAGACTCACAATGGTTTAGAAACTTTCAGACTTTTGATCCAACAGGAATGGTTTATCATAGCATATTCAGGTGTGCAGCAGTGCAGAAAAACATAGAATCAGTTACTCATAGAATCATTGTGGTTGGAAAAGACCTCTGAGATCATCAGACCATCAAGTCCACCCACCCACCATTACCATATTTAATACTGAACCATGTCCCCAAGCACCACATCTACTTATTTTTTGAACACGTCCAGGGATGGTGATTTTACCACTTCCTTGGGCAGCCTGTTCCAATGCCTGATAATCCTCACTCATTACCTGTGAAAAAAGACCAAGCTCCACCTTACTACCACCTTCTCCAGGCTAGACAACTCTACTTCCGTCAGCTACTCATAACACTCATGCTCTAGACCTTTCACAAACCTTGTTGCTCTTCGTTGGACATACTCCAGCAGCTCAACATCCTTCCTGTAGTGAGGGGCCCAAAACTGTACACAAAGATCAAGATATGGTCTCATCAGTGCTGAGTTCAGAGGGACAATCACCTCCCTAGTCCTGCTGGGTATGTTACTTCTGAAACAAGCCAGGATGCTTTTGGCCTTCTTGGCCACCTGGGCACACTGCTGGTTCATGTTCAGCCAGCTGTCAACCAATACCACCAGGTCCTTTTCTGTCAAGCTGCTTTCTAGCCACTCTACCCCAAACCTGTAGGGCTGCATGGAATTGCAGTGATACAAGTGCAGGACTCAACACTTGGCCTTGTTGAACTTTCTCCCATTGACCTTGGCCCATCCATACAGTTTGTCTAGACCCCTCTGTAGAGCCTTCTTAATCTCTTCAACACAAGTTGGTGTCACCTGCAAACTTATTAACAGTGCTCTCAATCTTCTTGTCCAGGTTGCCAATAAAGATATTAAACATGACTGGTCACAGTATTGAGCCCTGAGGGACAGCACTTGTGATCAGCCATCTGCCAGATTTAACTCCTTTCAAGGTGTTCTCTCTGAGCTCAGCAATCCAGACAGTTTCTAATGCAGCAGAGAGTACATCCATCAAGCCATGTGCAGCCAGTTCCTCCAGGAGAATACTGTGGGAGACAGTGTCAACCCACTGGATGATTTCTCTATTTTACCAGCTTACAGAAACTATGCTATGAAACAGCCAGTAAATACAATAGTATACTGTGCAACTAAAGAAAGCTTGCCCTTGTAGTGATATGTGCTGAGGAACCAGCACTGATGGAAGCAGTCGTATGTCTTACAAAAGAGGAACAGTTAGTGATTTTATAAGGTCACTCAAAGATCCATACCAACATCTTCAGATTTGGGTGCCTGAAGTCATGGTTCCAAAGCACAGATAGCGTATATCTTCAGCAGACAAGTTTGCTGTTTGTCACTTCAGGAAATAGACTCACTCTGCCTACACCAAGGAGGCACTTAGATATTTAATGTCCAGCTTCAGGGGATCTCAAGCTCTTATGCACCTAAATGCCATAATAAAAAATAGATTTTACTTCTCCAAGCACCTTCTGAAGCTCCAGTGTCACATGTGGAAATAAGACGTGATCTTCCAGTTGTACCAGCAGCACAGGGGTCTGAATTTCTTCTCAGTTTCAGTATGAATTGTTTAAAACCACATTTGAGAGGAATGTGTTTCAGTTACTTAGTCTACCAAAATATCAGCTCGCTGTCTTGGACTAGTTTTGAAGCTGGAAATTACCCAGCCTGCCCTGACACAACGTTTGTGCTGAAAGGTCCTGCATACCACAACTGTCATCTGAACAAACCATCCAAATTCATCTTTACTTCATTTGCAAGAGTAATTTCTGAAAATCTGTAGATCAGTTTTGGGCCTCTCACTAAAAGAAAACCATTGAGTTGCTGAAGCATGCCCAAAGAAGGTCAGCAAAACTAGTGAAAGATGTAGAGCACAAATGTTATGAGGCAAGGCTAAAGAAACTGGGATTGTTTGGCCTGAAGAAAAGAAGGCTCAGAGACCTTCTTACCCTCTACAGCTCCCTGAAAGGAGGTCATAGGAAGATGATGGTCGATCTGTTCTCCCAGGTACCTAGTGATAGGACAAGAGGAGCAGACCTCAAGTTATGCCACGGGGGTCTTAGACAGGATAATATGAAAAACTCCTTCATAGAATCACAGAATGTTAGCAGTTGGAAGGGACCTCGAAAGATCATCTAATCCAACTCCCCTGCCACAGCAGGATTCCCCAAAATGGTTGTCAAGCATTGGAACAGCCTGTCCAGGGAAGCTGTTGAGTTACAGCCCCTGGAGGTATTTAAAAGATATGTAGATGTGGTGTTTAGTGACATGGTTTAGTGGTAGACTTGGCAGGGCTACATCAACCATTGGACCCAATGACCTTAAAGGTCAACCTAAAAAATTCTATGATTCTATGATCCAGAGTAAGCAACAGCTTTTAAACTGCTAATCATTACATTATTATGGATTAAGGAACTTCAATTGCATTAAGGCCTTCCAAAAGACCAGTTGCAGCAGAAGCATCAAGGTTTACTTTGAGTAATCTGTGACACTCCCTCCAGTAAAGGAAATTTTTGATTTTTAAAATGAAGTTGTTCTTCTATTTATATTATAAACCAAAGTCACTTACCATAATGCAGAAAAGCAAGAACATTACGCAAACCATTCTGATATGAATCAACTCCAAGCCTTTGTAAATTGTGCTTATTTTATCAAGTAAAATTGTATCACCTTATACCCCAGTGGAGTGTGACATGCACACACACAATATAAATTTACAACACAAATCAGAACTCCTCTCAGCAGTGGGTATAAACAAATCATTAAGGTCAGAGAAGGCATTTTCCTAGCACCACAAGTGAAAAGCACATGCTAACTACATGAAAGTTAGTGGACCTGACATTAAAACTGTAGTTGGGAAGACAAAGAACAAATACATTTTTACTCTGAGCTTGTGAAAAGTGGCTTTATCTGCTCTGAAGGAAGAGGATAATGCTGCTTATTCCTGTTGAACAACTCTGCCTCTATCACCAGGCTTCAAGCAGAAGGAGAAAACAAAGGCAGCCCAGTCCTTTCCCTCTCCTTTCCCTTGTGCACAGTTGGCTCTCTGTTGGTTTGTATGTTTAAAGAGAGCCCCTTTCTCCTGCTTGTTTTGCTGGAAGGCACAGTCAGATTTTTTCTTATCCTCAGGCAGTGAAGCAACGCTTGAAAGCTGACTAACCACCTTTTTCTCTGCACAGAAAATTAATGCTATAGAGCTGCTGCT
This sequence comes from Galbula dea, assembly GCA_013399015.1. Classification (NCBI taxonomy): domain Eukaryota; kingdom Metazoa; phylum Chordata; class Aves; order Piciformes; family Galbulidae; genus Galbula; species Galbula dea. Next base: position 32,562 of record VWZX01001110.1, on the reverse strand, counting down.
AATGCTTGAGATAAATAGCAGCACAGATAACAGCCACTATGTTTGTGGCTCTGCAAATGAGTAAGATGGGTTTCACCTTTCCCATCTAATCCTCACCTTCCCCATAAAGAGGTTTAAGTGGCTATGCCTGAGCTCAGTCACATTATTCCTGCCCTCTGTTAAGGGTGCTTTTTTCAGAGTGACTTCTCTTCCTTCTGATCAGAGTACAGAGCAGAAGTCTCTTAGTTCATGCCCAGAGGCATGTACATGTGGCTGAAACACTCTGCAAGGCTGAGTACCACTGACAGGTCTGAACTCTTTAGCCAGAAGTTAATCTAAATCTGTCTTTGGGAGCGCATGTAAGTAATTTCAGTGACATCCTCCTCCATTTGTTAGTTATATGTATTTTTTGCTAGCCTCCAGCACAAGCTAACTGTTAGAAGTAATTCCCCTTGGCTTTGTCTGCCCCAACCTCTAACCAGAGCTGAGGTATTTTTTATTTATTTTTAGGGATTCATCAAATGCCAGTTTTTCCTACTTCCCTCCTGAAATCTACCCAAGAGTTTCATCTCATCTAGCAGCAGGGCAGATAGCATCCATTCAAATGACATCCCTGTTCTACAAAGAATTCAGCTGTCTTTGGAGAAATGTGTGAACATAGTCACCTTGCAGGTTCTCAGAGGTATTGTCAAAGCCCATATTTTTCTCAAACACACACACACACAGAGCTTTATCCCATTTCTCTCCTTTTGGTGGCAGGAACAGCAGCAAGCATCCACACAGGACTCTGGCAAGGACCCAGGTTTTCTTGTTATCACCTAGCAGTTCAGCATCCACCTGTTTTGTTAGCGCTTACATGTGGCCGTGTCCAAATATTTTCAAGTTTGGCATCTTTTTAATTATTCTATTCCTAACCACTCTGTGGCAGTTTCTACCTGCTTCTATGTTTTACACTCTTTTCAAGACTCTTAGGTGACTCAGATTTGGTGTCAGTGAGACTTTTGCTCCATTTGTGTTAAAGAGAAAAGAGTTCTGCAGTACTGTGAGCAGATCTTTACCTTTTATGAGTCAAGACAACTTTACTGCAACTGACAGTTACTGTGGATTTTCAGAAAAACAAAGCCTTGTCATCTTTCTCCAATGAGGCTAAGGTTTTGCTCCTTTAAATGTTAATTGCTGCTCCATAATTTATCATTGAAAATGATAGATGAATAAAGTTCTCCTATCTTAATTAATGCTATTAGCTTATAAACTCTCAACACTATGCAAGCCAAATCACAGCTTCCCACTTTTGCAACCATTATTCAGACTGAGTAGCCTCTTGACTATTTCAGTCCCAAGGTAACAACAAATGTGGGCAGAGACCACTGCAAGCATAAGTGAGGGTATTTTGAGTAAAAAACAAAATAATCAAACACAAAAAAAGAAAAAAAGAAAAACCCACAGAAAATAAAACCCACACCAACAAAAAAAGCCAAACCAAACAAACAGAAAAACCCCAACACTAAGGAAGTATCCAGAATACAAAACATCACCTATTATTTTTGATGTATGACTTTAGACTGCAGTGCCACAGGACAATCTGATAGCTCAGGATACAAGTCACAGTACATGGGTTGGCTTCAACTGGTTTAGAAAATAAGAATCATGACTTTGAAGAAGCCATTTGTGAAACTTGTTTGTGACTACTGTGACCCAATTTATCTGATAATGATAGGTTGGTCTCCACATCACAGAGAAATAAGATTTTACAATATATTTAAGTTCTCATTACTCTGAGTTCACAGTATGATTCAGTAAATGAATTAGGAACCCTGGAGATAGATACATAAAAGCGAATAATGTTTCCTAGACTGTGCAGTGTCTTAAACTAGCAGTGAAAGGAAATGATTGACCGTCAGCAAGATCAATTAAAGAGTTGCAAAGGCATAAGGCTGATCTGAATATTTCTATGGAAAAAATCTGCTTTATTTAAGCACATTCCATAAGAAAAAGAAAGAATTTGTCCACAAAAGGAACTGTTAGGGGCCATAGACCTTTAAACTATGGGTAATAACCACTAAAATTCAATAGTGTCCAAATATAGTGAAAAAGTTTCAGCCAGTTCTATTTAAAGATAGTCCTAGCCCAAAGAGGAAAGTGCAGCAAGCCACATGTATCTACAGAATGAGATTCTTGCTGATATTTGTTCTTCTCTGTGGTTCTATTCATAAATACTATAGAGTCATGGCCCTGATTCTCCTTCCTTTTGTTCTTCATCCCTTGATGAGGAGACTGAGGTTGTTTTGCCTGGATATTTTTGTCTCCATAGAGACAGATGCATTTCACCCCTGTAATGGTTTGACCCAGGCCTTTTCCTGGTAACCAGCTTGTAACCAGGAAAGTGATCATGTTTTCCCAGTATTCCACACGATTTTATGTAACTAGGGGTATAAATACAGAGGGGGAGAGGCCTTCACCTCTTTTCCCTTCCGGTGGATCTGAAGAGGCAGGTTCTCTGCTATCGGTCTCACCCGTGCGGAGGAGCCAAGCCTTGCAGGCCTTGAAGGCCTTGAGAGGCAGCGGTTGCTGGTGTCAGTCAGTGCGATTCTGCTATCTTAAGGAGAGTTGTAAGATTCTGTTTTTATTAGTTCTATCCTGGGTGTCGAGTGTACATACCTGTTTTAGTTTCCTTTTCCCTTTTTTCCCTTTTTTCCCCTTATTCCCCTTTTTCCTTCCCTTTTCCCTTTCCCTTGGGGGGTTCCCTCTACTGTGTACATAGTATTTTAATTGTATATAACTGCTATATATGTAAATATAAATACTTTTGATATAATTTGGGTTGGTTTGGGTTCTTTAGTTTCTCTCGTAGTTTTTTTTTCTAAAACTCTAAGAGGGAAAGGGTGGGGGGAAGGCTTTCACTGTGAGTTTGGGCATTTGGCAGGGAGCCAGGTCCAAACCATCACGACCCCTTTGGGTTTTCACAGATGGGATATCAGAGTGGTAATAATGTAGTAGGGAGCGTACTAGTATGCTTCACTAGATGGCAATCAGGAGTAGTTTTGCTTTAAGCTAAGCAATATGTTTTGGTATTTGCTATGGTTTCAGACTATTATGCCATAATGTAACTCCAATCAGACCTGCAGAAAGTCAGGGCTGAGTTCTGTAACTCTCCATTTAAGAGTTTGCGTAATTTCAGTATAGCAGAGTAAACAGCATTTCTGCACAAAAGGGAAAAAAGGAGATGAGAAAATTATTTGGGGGCAGATGAAAAAAAAAGTTTAGTTGTTTGTGTCTTGATTTAGTTTTAAAATAAGACTTTTCCCAAGAGATGGCAGCTGGTGCTAGTGCAACTCTGTGAGCATTTCCCAGGTGGCTAGCACTTCTTAGCCAGAGTAGCTGACTCCATTGATTTTGACGGAAATATATGGGTATGAAGTCACAGATTAGACAGTGTTTGATAACCACCATAGAAGACCTTCAGAATTTGGGACTGCAACATTTTGGGACAGATACTGATGATCAGAAGAAGCAGGCAGGGTCACTTTTCTCTACCGAAAAATCACAACTTTACCAAGGCTCTGAAAGTGCTCTGCTATCTCTTTCATGTCTTTTTGATGTTAATGGGCTCGAAGTTATTTTGGTGACAATGCTTTAGTTAATGTGAAAATTGCTCCACAAGAAAATCTTAAATGCTTTGCAAAATTTAAAGGCAGTTTCCACTACACCAAACCAGGAATATTGAAGTACCAATCAAAATATTTCCACAATTTTCTGACTTGCAAAAGCAGACCAGAATTACTAAGAATGTATTTTCTGCTGTGATTTACTACAATATCTTTTTCTTCCCTCTTCCCTTTTCAGCTTTCCACTGAAATACACAGTTAATTCCATTGAACTAATCCTGATCTGAAGCCATATAAATAAAAGAGCCAGACCCTTAAGTCTTTAGGCTGTAATTTTAACCTTGCATGAGAAAAACAGAAGAGACAAAACTGAGCTGTGACTTTAAAAGATAGCATCATCAAGGAAAATTCACACAGCATGTTGTTTCCAGGCCAAATAAGGAGCAGGGTTCATAAGTAATCACATTCCTTAATTAATTAAGATTAATCATCTTAGGTAAGGCATATTAGTTCTATGAAATCCTCAGATTCTGGTTTCCTTCATCCTCTGCCTGTTATTATCTGAGCAGTCTTTTCCCTGATGCAAAGTCTTCTAAGAACCAACAGAACTGGTAAAAATCATCATATCCAAAGAAAAGTAAGTAACAAAGAACTCATCTCTAAATATGTATTGTATAGAGTACAAAACCATTATTTTTCTTCTACAGAATGAAGAAATTAGCAACCCAGCACTTTAACAAGATTCACAACCAAAGCCTGTGCCTCCAGCAGAGCACAGCCTGTGGCTGAGCTTCTAGTTCTACCGGAGTGTTTTTGTAGACAATTTCTCTGACTGAGGACTGCAGATGTTGGCCTCAAAATTCCACTTAGTGGTCCAAGAGTTTTCACTAGACATAAAAGAGGAGAAGAAAGTCTGATCAAGGATCCTTTACCATTTTGATTCTGCTTTCACGTGATCCACAGAAAAAACCCTCTGATTTATCTTGAGAGAAGTTAAGGAGTCACAGATACCAACGTGCTTTCCAGATTCATAAGCAAATTATCACAGTTACTTCCAATTCAATCCAATAACTGACGACAGTGAAAGCAGAAGTGAGTCTTTATCTCCCTCATTATTTGGACTGCATGGAGACAGGAAACATCAGCTAACATCTTGCTCAGATAATGCTGCTGTTGTTTGCTGTCATTTTTCTAATTTTTCCTTTTTTTTTTTCAATAAAGCAGTTACAATGAGTTCCCCTTCTCAAAACTTTTATGGGAGCACTGGTGTGAATACATGAAAACTGCTTGGCAACTTTCTGGCAGTATGGCTTTAAGCTCTAAAAATCGCCCTTTGACTCAAATAGAGCTGTGTTGCAAAAAAACAAAGGCCAGAATCTGCTATCAGTTGTACAGTGTTTGTAAACTTCACTGACATTTAATGGTCTGAACAATATGAATCACATCATTTAAGGCCCGATACATGGGATTTTCATTGAGAGAAAAAGTAGCTCAGGCAAAGTAATTTAGGTAAAGAAGCAGTATTACATAAAATCACATTTCATGGCTTCAAAACCACTGTGTTAGTTTCCTTAAGAGCCTTGGCTCTGATTTCAATGGAGAACTGTATTGAATTTCTATGTACAAAAATACACTTTATTAGATTTCTTCAACATAAGGAAGTGAGGCTTGGAAGTCTCATTTTTATTAAAGCTGCAAACAAAATAACACAGAGGTTAAACAACTGCTGGCTCATTAGATTGTAAAACATAATGTGATAGTCTCTTGAGGTACTATCACAAGATGAGTGTTTTCAAGGTGAAAGATTGCAGTGACCAAAGTTTTGTCTTTCTAGAGTTGGGCAGGTGAGCAGCAATGAGCTGCAGTGGAGCTTCGTTACTGATAGCAATAGCACGTTTCTGGACAAGCCTGATTTCTTTAATCAAACTTTCTGATATTCCAACAGGGGTACATAAGAAAAACTGTTGCTCAGTATGCTTCCTTGACTGACCTCTTCACAGAAGTGTCTACTTCTGCAATAAAAATTTTCAGGAGTTTTAAGAAAGTTTTACAGAGTGCCAGACCCTGAGGTAAACCTTAGGGGCTGAATAAATGCAAGTTATTTAGAAGCAGCAGTAGAAAACTGTATGTTATGCTGTTTTGAGCATTTAGCATAAGCATAAAGTTAAACATTTCAAACAGTATCTTCAGAGGATGAATTATTGTCCCTGGTAAATTAGTGATAGGTTTGCTGATGATGCATTGGGTCCATGGATTGATCTTGAATAACTTCCTATTCTATAACTTCCTATATTCTATAAGCAACTGGGAAGTCTCACAAACACTACTACTTGTTGTCATGGGGACATCATCTTACCACATGTCTGCTAGAAACACAACACAGCATAGAAGAAGCAGTCCAAGACGCTCCTGGAGTGTGTGGAAGATGACTTCCTGACATGGGTGGTGAGTGAGCCTGCTAGAGAAGGCTCCCTGTCAGACCTGTTGTTCATGAGTGGAAAAGGACTTGTGGGTAATATGAAGGTTGGAGGCCATCTCGGGCCTAACAGTCACGAAATGATAAGAGCTTTCAATTCTCAGAGAACAAATTGCCACCTTGGATTTCTGGAGAGCAGACTATTGTCTGTTAAGGAAATTGGTTGACAAAGTCCCTTGAGAGACAGTCCTAAAGGGCAAAGGAGTCCAGGAAGGCTGGATATCCTTCAAGGGGAAATCTTTATGGCACAAGAGCAGGCCACCCCTGTGCACCGAAAGATAAGCTAGCAGGGAAAAAGACCAGCCTGGCTGAACAGGAAGCTTTGGCTGGAACGCTGGGTAAAAAGAAAAGTTAATGATCCTTGCAAGAAGAAGCAGACAACTCAAGAGGACTACAAAGGTACCTTTTGGACATGTAGGGAGAAATCAGAAGGGCCAGAGTCTGACTATAACTTAAGCTGGCTACTGACATAAAATACAATTAAAACATTTCTAGGAACATACTAACAAGAAAAGGAGGACTAAGGAAAATATCCATCCTTTATTGGATATGGGGGGAAATATACTGATGAAAGATGAGGAAAAGGGTGAGGTACTTAATGCCTTCTTTGCTGCCATCTTTAATAGGAAGACCAGTTACTCTCCTGGTACCCAGGAGAATTAGAAGACAGGGATGGGAAGCAGAAATGATTAGTGACTTGCTGCAAGCAAAAATCTATTGGGCCAGATGGGATCCACCTGAGAGTACTGAGGGAGCTGTCAGAAGAGCTCGCCAAGACACTTTCTATCATTTATCAGCAGTCCTGATAACCAGGAAAGTCCCAGATGACTGGAGGCTAGCAAATGTGACACCCACCTACAAGAAGGGTTGGAAGAAGGATTCGGGAAACTACAAGCCTGTCAGCGTGACCTCGACACTGGGGAAGGTTATGTAGCAGATCGTCTTGAGTACAATCATGCAGCACCTCCAGGACAAGCAGGCAATCAGGCCCATCCAGCATTCTATAACTCCTATATTCTATAAGCAACTGGGAGAAGTCTAGCATAAATTCATGAATGGTAGGTCTTGCTTGTCTAACCTGATCTCCTGTGGCAAGGTGACGTGCCTAGTGGATGAGGGATAGGCTGTGGATGTTGTGCATCTGGGCTTCAGGAAAGCCTTTGATACTCTCTCCCGCCGCATTCTCCTGGAGAAGCTGGCAATGTGTGGTTTAGACAGGTATATTCTTTGCTGAATAAAAATTTGGCTGAGTGGCCAAGCCCAAATAGTGGTAGTGAATGAACTTGAAACTTGTTGGTGGCCAGTCGTAAGAGACTGTTTGAATCCACTTTCTTATCAGCTATGGAAAACAGGTTTCCTAGCTGTGCTGAGGCTGCACCTTAATGTCTCAAAGCTTGATTGATCATTGACTATCATCGTTGGAGAAGACAATGCCAGACCTCGAGGAGCCAGAGGCTAGGAAACTGCTGTGCAGGACAATGAGGCCTAGTTAAAATCTTGAGATAAGTCCCAGGTGTGTGGACATCTCCTGAGGAATTTATTCATGAGAAAAGTCTGGAGAAACCTGCGGGAGATTCCCTTTATCTTAAGGATCAGTAGGACTGTGTCCTGTACCTTTTCCTATAAAAACCTTTAGAAAACGCCTCATGGGTGTGAGTTGTGTGAGGTTGAGTTGTGAGGGGAGCTGTGAGTGGTGTGTGTATGAAAGAGAATGTGAGCGTGATCACCCACCGTCATGGAAGAAGCAGGGGGACTCAGGACCCTCAACATGTCACTGGACCTGATCCATGGTGGTGTAACTAAGCCCTCTTACTCTCTGTCCTGCTTCTTTGCTTAATTTTCCTCTCTTTCCTCCATCCTACTGTCCTACCACTCTAACTCTTTTGTTTCAGTAAACGCTAATTGATTTTCAGCATTTGACCCCGTTTGTGTCTTAATTTCACTCTGGGAATTAAACCTCGAATTTACCCCGTGTCCATTAACCGGACCAGGACACCAGTGACAGGTATTGTTTCCCAGGACCCAGTTTTGGGGCCAGTCCTGTTTAATATCTTTATCAGTGATCTGGACATGTGGATCAAGTACACCCTCAGTAAGTTAGCAGGCAACACCAACTTGTGCAGGAGTGTTGGTCTGCTTGAAATTAGAAAGGCTTTACAGAGGTGTCTGGACAGGCTGGATCAATGGGATGAGGCCGGTTGTATGAGATTCAACAAGGCCAAGCGCCAGGTCGTGCACTTGAGTCACAACAATCCCATGCAATGCTACATATTTGGGACAGAGTGTCTGGAAAGCAGCCCAATGGAAAAGGGGTTTGTCAACATGAAGCTGGTAGTGTGCCCAGGTGGTTACGTAAGACAGAAGCATCCTAGCTTGTGCCAGGAATAGTGGGCCCAGTAGGATGAGAGAAGTGATTGTCACTCTGTACTCAGCAGTGTTGAAGCCACAGTTAGAATACGGTGTTCAGTTTTGGGCCCCTCACTTATAGAAGGACATTACAGTGCTGGAGCGCATCCAAAGATGGTGAATGAAGCCAGTGAAGTGTGTAGAGCACAAGTCTTGTGAGGAGTTGCTGAAGGAACTGGGGTTATTTAGTCTGGAGAAAAGGAGACTGAGGGAAGACCTTCTTGCACTCTACAACTTCTTGGAAGGAGGTGGTAATGAGGTGGGTGTTGGTTTCTTTCTCCCAAAAAGCAAGCTATGTAACAAGAGGAAATGGCCTCAAGTTCTACCAGAGGAGGTTTAGATTGGATATTGAGAAAAATTCCTTCACTGAAAGGGTTGTCAAACCCTGGAAGAGGTTGCTTGAGGAAGTGGTGGAGTCATAATCCCTGTAAGCATTTAGAAGATGTATAGTTGTGGTCCTGAGGGACATGGTTTATTCATGAGTTGGTAGTGCTAGGTTAACAATCGGACTTCATAATCTGAATGGTCTCTTCCAACCAAAATGATTCTATGTTTGTGTAATTCTAATTACTGTTCTATTATAAATATTAAATGTATATGATCATTGTAGAGTCAGAAACAAAAATTGCAATCTCACATAAAATGCTGCATGAAATCTGGAAGTATGGAAAGCATCCTACAAAAGCAGAGATGGAAATTAAGATTTTTAAGGAAGTCAGTAAGTTACTTCCTACTTCAAAAATAATAGATTACTACTTCTAAATTGCTCACAAGTTTGTGATATACCTAAGAAGCACCAGGTCTCAATGTTAATTTTNGTGGATGAGGGATAGGCTGTGGATGTTGTGCATCTGGGCTTCAGGAAAGCCTTTGATACTCTCTCCCGCCGCATTCTCCTGGAGAAGCTGGCAATGTGTGGTTTAGACAGGTATATTCTTTGCTGAATAAAAATTTGGCTGAGTGGCCAAGCCCAAATAGTGGTAGTGAATGAACTTGAAACTTGTTGGTGGCCAGTCGTAAGAGACTGTTTGAATCCACTTTCTTATCAGCTATGGAAAACAGGTTTCCTAGCTGTGCTGAGGCTGCACCTTAATGTCTCAAAGCTTGATTGATCATTGACTATCATCGTTGGAGAAGACAATGCCAGACCTCGAGGAGCCAGAGGCTAGGAAACTGCTGTGCAGGACAATGAGGCCTAGTTAAAATCTTGAGATAAGTCCCAGGTGTGTGGACATCTCCTGAGGAATTTATTCATGAGAAAAGTCTGGAGAAACCTGCGGGAGATTCCCTTTATCTTAAGGATCAGTAGGACTGTGTCCTGTACCTTTTCCTATAAAAACCTTTAGAAAACGCCTCATGGGTGTGAGTTGTGTGAGGTTGAGTTGTGAGGGGAGCTGTGAGTGGTGTGTGTATGAAAGAGAATGTGAGCGTGATCACCCACCGTCATGGAAGAAGCAGGGGGACTCAGGACCCTCAACATGTCACTGGACCTGATCCATGGTGGTGTAACTAAGCCCTCTTACTCTCTGTCCTGCTTCTTTGCTTAATTTTCCTCTCTTTCCTCCATCCTACTGTCCTACCACTCTAACTCTTTTGTTTCAGTAAACGCTAATTGATTTTCAGCATTTGACCCCGTTTGTGTCTTAATTTCACTCTGGGAATTAAACCTCGAATTTACCCCGTGTCCATTAACCGGACCAGGACACCAGTGACAGGTATTGTTTCCCAGGACCCAGTTTTGGGGCCAGTCCTGTTTAATATCTTTATCAGTGATCTGGACATGTGGATCAAGTACACCCTCAGTAAGTTAGCAGGCAACACCAACTTGTGCAGGAGTGTTGGTCTGCTTGAAATTAGAAAGGCTTTACAGAGGTGTCTGGACAGGCTGGATCAATGGGATGAGGCCGGTTGTATGAGATTCAACAAGGCCAAGCGCCAGGTCGTGCACTTGAGTCACAACAATCCCATGCAATGCTACATATTTGGGACAGAGTGTCTGGAAAGCAGCCCAATGGAAAAGGGGTTTGTCAACATGAAGCTGGTAGTGTGCCCAGGTGGTTACGTAAGACAGAAGCATCCTAGCTTGTGCCAGGAATAGTGGGCCCAGTAGGATGAGAGAAGTGATTGTCACTCTGTACTCAGCAGTGTTGAAGCCACAGTTAGAATACGGTGTTCAGTTTTGGGCCCCTCACTTATAGAAGGACATTACAGTGCTGGAGCGCATCCAAAGATGGTGAATGAAGCCAGTGAAGTGTGTAGAGCACAAGTCTTGTGAGGAGTTGCTGAAGGAACTGGGGTTATTTAGTCTGGAGAAAAGGAGACTGAGGGAAGACCTTCTTGCACTCTACAACTTCTTGGAAGGAGGTGGTAATGAGGTGGGTGTTGGTTTCTTTCTCCCAAAAAGCAAGCTATGTAACAAGAGGAAATGGCCTCAAGTTCTACCAGAGGAGGTTTAGATTGGATATTGAGAAAAATTCCTTCACTGAAAGGGTTGTCAAACCCTGGAAGAGGTTGCTTGAGGAAGTGGTGGAGTCATAATCCCTGTAAGCATTTAGAAGATGTATAGTTGTGGTCCTGAGGGACATGGTTTATTCATGAGTTGGTAGTGCTAGGTTAACAATCGGACTTCATAATCTGAATGGTCTCTTCCAACCAAAATGATTCTATGTTTGTGTAATTCTAATTACTGTTCTATTATAAATATTAAATGTATATGATCATTGTAGAGTCAGAAACAAAAATTGCAATCTCACATAAAATGCTGCATGAAATCTGGAAGTATGGAAAGCATCCTACAAAAGCAGAGATGGAAATTAAGATTTTTAAGGAAGTCAGTAAGTTACTTCCTACTTCAAAAATAATAGATTACTACTTCTAAATTGCTCACAAGTTTGTGATATACCTAAGAAGCACCAGGTCTCAATGTTAATTTTGATGGAATATCTTTAGGCTTGCTTGCTTTTCTCCTCTGTATTCAGGTGTCAGGTATAACAGGTATCAGCAGAAGAGCTCTAATGACCACTTTTTCTGTCTACAATAATATTAGCCAGTCTCTTCCAGGATCACAGTTTGCTTTAATACCCAATATTCTGTCCTCTTCTAGTTTCCTCCCACCTTCTCAGCTGCTCCTGTGACATGTTATTTGGAGACTTTTCCATCTCTCTTCAGCTTTCTGTAGGAGTTCTGTCCCTACTACCCTTCTCTCCCCTGCACTCACCTCAGAAACACTCTCATCTCAAGCACAGACTGCTTACAGAGCTATCTCTTTGCTCCTCGCCCATTCTCTTCATTGCAGGCTGAAATTCTGGTCTACCTCTCTAATACTTTTCATGGATACTTGGCTGCCACTTCAGACAGTACATGGCTAAGGGACAGCTTGCATTTTCCTTCTGCATATGCCTTTTCTCTCTATCCATACAGATCTAACTAATGCAAGAAGATAGCTGATAATAACTATTTTTCCAGTACTGCAGCAACCTTTTCTCTGACATTGCAAGATGCACCTTTGCTATGGGCATGTCTGATCTGAACACTTACAATGGTCAGTTGCCTTGGTTATGCCTTTCTTCTCTTTGCTGCTCTCAATTTTTCCTTCTTTTTTATGACATAAAATGTGTTTCTTCTTTGTATTCAAGTCCCTTTTTGGTTAGTTAGTCCCTTAGTCATCTCTTGTGTCACAAGGCCAGCTCTTTCTTCATTTCTACTCAAAGGTCAAAAATGCCACAGACTCTACCTGTTACTTGCTATGTTTTCAGGAGCCCTTCATACTTTCTTCAATAATGCTGCACTTGCTTAGGAGAAGCAGATAAAACAAAGAGATATTAAAATTAACTCACTGATCTTCTTCAGTTTCCTCTTTTCCATTATTTCCACAGTAAACCCCTTTAAAGATTAGGCTTTTTTCATGCTGCCTAACATTGTTTCATTGATTCCTTGTAAACCCACAACTACCTAGTCCCCATGTATTACACCTGCTATTTGAACTGCAAGCTTTTGGAATGCAGCAGAATCAGAATTGCCTTCTATGTTTGTACAACAAAAAAAAACAAGTTCTTGAGCCAGAATGATTTCTCAAAAACACTGATATAATACAATAAACAGAAATGCCTCATATCAAACTCTGTAAAGGTGAATGAGTGGTCTAAGTGAGAAGCAGTGCCTATTCTGAAGAAACTAGAGCTGTCCACAAGGCTAAACCTGATACCTTCTACAACCCAGTAAGGTCATCACATGCAAACACTGTAAAGTCATTGGGGCTTTATAGTGCTGTCAGTCTGTCTACAGTCCAGCTGGAGAAACGAATGTCATAAAACAAATCCACTACTCTCATCCCTTTGCAAGAAATTGTACAGTGCAAATGGAAATGAAACTGCTAATTCAGAAACTGTAACACTGAAGATTGTGAAACAGCCTAAACCCTCATCGGAAGATGTACTGAGTCATGGAAGGGTAAAATTATGAAAGCAGCGTTTCTTTCTTTTAATTTTGCTTTGCCCAGTTTGAGGCACTATAGAAACACCTGCCTTAAGGAAATACTGAGTGCTTACTGATGAAAATCAAGCCACGGTAAAGATTTGCCCTTTTCCAGATGGTGTGACAACTTTCTATAAAGGGTGTGCATATTCTTTGTTTTGCTCTTTTGTCAAAGTCTTTCTGTATATGAGGATAAGGCCTCACGATGCAGAGCCCAGTAACACCTGAACTACTCAGCCTCATACCCAAAGCTATGCACATGGAACAAAATTAAGCTGCAATTGCAGCGTGTATACCTTTGCTGTGCCAGCTTATTCTCACTGGCATAGGTAAAATCTGCGATGAAAGCAAAGAGAGAAAGGCTTTGTTCCATGGAAGCAATATAGATTAGACAGATATCCAGGATTCTCAGACAGTACATGTGCTATCTGGGCAAATCTGCCGGACACTGTCTAGGACATTTATTTTGGTGGGGAACCACACCAAGAGGAGAGAAGGACCAGGTCAAGAAAGAGATCACTAATTACATGGGACAGATGACTACCTAGAGGCCACCGAAAGACAGTGACTCTCCTAAAAGGAGGGCTGTCAGGTGTTAAGGTGATGGTAAAGCTCAGTCCTTCCAATAAGCCAAAGTTTCTCCTGTGGAGTGAGTTATGACATGCAGCTATTTCAAAGGCTAACTTTCTGTTTGTTTTACTTTCCTGCTTAGTGGTTGATGCTTGTGGGTTTATGTGTGATAGATAAATCTGCCATGTATTGAAACACTCTGAAGATACTGCAAGACAGAGATAAAAACAACCAGTTCTCACAGCCAAAGGCATAACTGTGTAACTCGCAGAGGTCAAGAGGTTGTGTCCCTCCTATATGTTGCAGGAGAGATGAATAGTCAATAGTCTCTTGTATATTGAAAGGCAAGATAGGATGAGGGGGCTTGGCTGCTCAGAAATGGTACATGATACCCTCACTTCAAGAAGGTGAACCCACAACTTGACAAAGATCATTGATCCCAACTATAACAGAATCACAGAATCACAGAGTGTTAGGGGTTGGAAGGGACCTCAAAAGATCATCTAGTCCAACCCCCCTGCCACACCAGGATTCCCTAGACCAGGTCACACAAAAGCGCT
>VWZX01001110.1:0-18266 GCA_013399015.1 Galbula dea | reverse complement strand
GACCCCATCCTCCCGACACACACCCTTCACATATTTAAAAGCATAGATGAGGTCACTCCTTAGTCTCCTCTTCTCCAAGCTAAAGAGACCCAGCTCCCTCAGCCTTTCCTCAGAAGGAAGGTGTTCCACCCCCTTCATCATCTTGGTGGCTCTGTGCTGGACTCTTGAAAGCAGCTCCCTATCCTTCTCTAAACTAAGGGGCCCAGAACTGGACACAATATTCCAGATGCAGCCTCACCAGGGTAGAGTAAAGTGGAAGAACAACCTCTCTTGACCTACTAGCCACATCCCTTCTAATACACCCCAGAATCTCATTAGCTCTCCTGGCCACAAGAGCACACTGCTGGCTCATGGTCATCCTTCCATCCACCAGGATCCCCAGGTCCCTTTCTCCTTCACTGCTCTCCAACAGATCAGTCCCCAACCTATACTCATCCATGGTATTGGTCTTTCCCAGGTTCAAGTCTCAACACTTGGCCTTATTGAATCTCATTAAATTTCTCCCTGCCCAACTCTCCAGCCTGTTGTCGTGGTTTAGAGGCTTACTCCTCAATCCTAAACCACAGCAGTTAAAAAAAGACTCCTAGATTGGAAGGTAAAAACTAAAAACTGCTTCAATAAAAGTAACAATAAAAGATATATAAACATATACACAACTCAAAATACCGAACTGTCCTGGTGCCAGCTCCCAGTCCCAGTATCAGCTTCACATGTGCAGCTGTTAGCCTCCAGCACAGGCAGCATCCAGCACACACAGGTCCCAGCAAAACTCCTCGTGGTCACAGCACACTCCCAGAATTCCCCTGGCTTCCCCCTTGGGGTGGGGGGCAGTGTCCTTAAGATTCAGGAATTTCAGGTTTCTTAAAGGGACAGTCCATTTTAGCAGGTATCTCTGGCAAGGTGTGTGGGGGAAAGATGGTAATGAAATATCATGTATATGGGAATGGAATACCTTTTAGAAAATACAGTCACTGAACAGAATTAATTCTGTTCTAACCCAAATCAGAATATTTTTACCCAAACCATAACACCTGTCTAAGACATGCTGAATGGCAGCACAACCCTCCGTTATGTCAGCCCCTCCCCCTAGTTTAGTGTCATCAGCAAACTTGCTGAGAGCACACTCTTCAAGTTCATGTGTTCCAAAAATGTTAAAGTGGGGAAATTATGTGGAAATATCCATATACTTTTGGAATTGTGGCTCCAGAATGAAAAGGGGGAAAAAAGGAAGAAAGAAAGAAAGGAAGGAAGAAAGAATGAATGAAAAAAGAAAGGAAATGAAAGAAAGAAAGGATGTATCTGAAATTTGTGAAATTTGTGAATATTGAATATGGATTCCCCAATTTGATAAAGACTCAAGTATCTTTGGGGTTTTAAGTTAAATGTTTTAATAAAAGCTTATGTTGAAATGTTTAAATAATAGGTAATCAAAGAGGAAAATTAACAGAAGATTCACTGCAAAATCACCAAATATGACTACTTCATGTCACAAATCCATTAGTCTTCTCTACAGAAATATCATCAGTTCATTTAGTCCAGGCATGTTCTGTTCTAGCACCTTCCACAGTAAAGCTTCACTCTACCAAGCTTTATAAACACAAATCTAAAGCTCAGGTTATAAAGGTTTTTTGCATCTGACTAATTTATTTTGCTTATTTAGCAATTCTTCACAACATATCATCCAGAACAATTATCTAAACATAGATCAAATTCTGTATGTTTTGTATATAGTGAGTAAACATGTGTGCTTCTATTTAAAATGTTCTGATTATACTTCACAAGTCCATAAAGCTATTTTCTTACTCATTATGCAACAGTGTTCAAGATGATAAATCTTGGCAAAGCTTTTCATTTGTAAGTTGACAAGCAGATAAACTGAAAAATTTCATTGTTTTCTCCTTATGTTTGTCTGCTTATGGGAACAAGTATTCCCATAGCAATGTTGGGGTTTTTGTGCTTAGATGGTCAAAATATGCCTGGCTATTTCACGACACCCAAAAAGTATCTCAATCACTCTCATGTGTGAAGTAGTTCCTGAAGGATTCCTGTTAGGAATACAATCAGGATGTATACATGCTTGTAGAAAAAGTTAATAGCATATTAACATCTGCTAGGCTACTGAGCTCAACCGTGTACCCACAGAAGTTAGGAAGAAATTTTACTTAGCCTTTCTGGGAGCAGCCTCTTCACCCGAGTTACTGTTTCATACATTTGCAGTTGCAATGATGCATTTTCACCAGCATTGCTCAAACAAAGACTCCTACTCCCTAATCCAAAACCAATAACCTTTTAACTCAGTCTCTTAAAGTTTCTTGTGGTAACTCAGTCTCTGACGTGTTGGAGAGGGCTGATGGAAAGAGCCCATATATTACATCTTCACTGACAAGTTAATATAAGCATGGATGTTCAAGCTCAAATGACCCTGTCACCCACAGCACCCTCACCTGCTGCCCCCATCCTGCCCTGACTCAGATTTGGAGTAAGTTCTGTCCTTGTCAATAAAGGGAGCTCTGCAATTTTGGAGAGGGAAACATTAAAGCCTCAGTTTCCATGTCTCCAAGGATCCCAGGCAGGCTTACGTCTACCCCTAGCTCACTACATCATCCCGGCACCTTCTTGACCCCTGCTTCCTACCCTACACCCCTACAATGTGCCCAAATCAGAGCAGCCTGAAAATCTTGTCAGGGAAGGAGGGAAGTGGTGCAGCAGAGATAACAAGCATGGACTCAGCCCTGCTGAGAAAGTAGTGGGGTTGTAATTGAAGTGAGCCATAAGTGGAGAGCTCAATTAAAAATAGCTTAAATTCATTGGCACAATTAAACTCTGCTCAAGTTTAAACATAGCTACTTTGCTATAATCAAATTATTGTTGTAGCCAAAAAGGAAATACAAAACCAAAAGTGTATTGTTCATGTAATTTAAATCTTACCAGTTGAATAACTTACTCAA
Organism: Galbula dea; assembly: GCA_013399015.1. NCBI lineage: Eukaryota > Metazoa > Chordata > Aves > Piciformes > Galbulidae > Galbula > Galbula dea. Next base: position 15,318 of record VWZX01001110.1, on the reverse strand, counting down.
GGAATTATTAGTGTATACCCAATTACTACACAAAAAGAAAACAGAAGCCTGGACTCACCACTACTGCTGTGCTTCCTTGGTTATTATCCTATCACTCCACCTCCCACATACAAGCTATTTCGATTGTGCCCCCACCTGCATGGTATTTGCTGTCACACCACACCTGCACTCCTCTGTATACTATCATTATGCTACAAACATAAATATTCCACTCTACACAGATTACTACTTCTTACTAGCTATACAAAAATTATATCACATGATTAGAAGCAAAAGTAAAAAATAAGGCAATGGCTATCTCAACACTGGAAAGAAAAAAAAAAATCAGCCAGAACTAAATAAGCTCAGAGAAATTTCCAGACAGCCCAAGTTTAAAGCCTGGCAAATTCTGTGACCTTGCAGGGCTAGCTTAAAGCCTGCTGAGTCTTTATTAGTGGTAACAATATATGTGCTACAAAGGCTATGTCTAGTCTGCATTCAATCCTTGTGCACAGATTTATGTCCAAATGCATACACACATAATATTCATAAACCAGAGAGCAGAATCAGCTTAAATTGCCACAGTCTACAGGCTTACTACCTCTTCTGTAGAGTCGTGTTCTGTGTCATGCCTATGATGAAATGCCAGTCTCTTCCTATTCTGTTTTCCATTGTTTCATGCTGAGCTTCCAAACAGACAATTTTGTAAGAAATCATAAATGAGCTCCCTAATGAAAAATACAAATGTTTGTGCCCAAATTAGAAATGCCATTTGTTTTTGTTGTCCTCTGTCATTCCTGCTTTACCTCATTTATGACCATGTTGTATCCAGTACTGTTTTCTGCATTAAAATCGATTCCAAACCACTTGGGAATTGCTTTGTCTTCTATGTTGCTGTTGTTTTGGTCTTGTTCTAAGTGTGTCCCCTCCCTCCCTCTCAGGTCAAAGTAAGGCATAGTTACAGATTTGGATGCTTTTAACTATTACCTACCCCCCCCAGCCTACATATATACCATCTTTTCACATTTCTCAAAGGCATGCTTGCCTTGGAGTTGATTTTAATAAATCTAGCCCACAAAGTCATGTTCTGAAACACAAAGAAGAGGTAGACCATACTTTTGCATGAGAGTTTGGGGGGTTTTTTTCCAAAACTTTGGCAGGGAAAATAAAACTTTTTTCAAAAGACATGACGAGAGATGCACCCTTTCGAGACCCACTTGTTTTAAAATGGGGTATGTTTTAAAAGTACCTATTTCTAACAAATCTTTGTTGCTCCTAGCTATTAAATTTCTATTTATGTAGTACAAACATAGCTAAAATTAACAGGTTTACTTTGGAGATGTTCTCTGCAGAAGAGGTTTCCATCTTTTTTTACCCATAATGTGGCTAGGAAAGACAGACATTGGCCAGGCTCATCTCCCAGTTATAACTTATTAAAAGTTTTATTAGGAATCAGTTGAGAAAACAATTTGGTCTCCTTGTGGTAGACACAGCTCTCATCCATCAGGAAACTTAAGTGGTTCCTCTCTAAACAGATTCCTTTTCATATACAGATTCTGTATATGAATGCACATATTGATGTTATGACCACTTCGTTGCAATATTCCTCAGCTCACAGAGTTTGTTTGTATCTCAGTACAGCAGCTGAGGCAGTGGAAAATAGCTGGGATATTATCACTGCCACAACCAAACACCTAACTAGGAGGGCCCAGTTTGATCCCAGTGAGCAGATATAGCTGGAATAAAACCTTTTTGAGAAAAACTGACTTCAAGCAAAATGCTTTTATTTCACAGATTATATGGGTGCCTAAGTACCCAGAGGACTTTCCATACCCATAAGACACAAGGACTTCCTTGGATCTACATCTGCAGTGGTATGAAACAGTTCCTCTAACCCCAGTCAAAAGCTGTAAGAGTATGTCCATTCTTTGGCACACAGATTAGCTAGGGGAACTAGCTAATTAGCAGAATAGCAATATTTAGATTCCCTAGCCAAGAAAGTTGGATAGCTAGCACTTAAAGCTAAGTAGCTAAGGTTAAAGTGTTAAACAAGCCAGCTCAACCACATGTAGAGTAGCATGACCTTCCCATGGATTTGCACAAAACAACAGGGGGTTCATTAGAGACAACACAGGAGAGTGAGGAAAAACTTTCAGTGACGAGAAGCCACTGGAAATGTATGTACTTGGGTCTTGCTGGGGGATCAGACAGATTCTGTCACTAAGGCAGAATGAAGCTGCCACAGATTACTAAAGTATAGTCCCAGATATCGCTTAGTGTATGTTGGTTTATAACATTCATCAATTCCTTTCTAATGCATGATTTTATTCTGTATTTATACAAAATCTCAAGCTCCATTATCTACCTCTTCACATACCTTGAAAAGAGCTTTCCATTTCCGGAACAAGTTCTTCAGCTCTGAGGCTTTTATTATCTTTTATATGTTTTCATCAATTTTTGCAGTTTTATTTATGAGGCCCTGCTGCTGTACTGCCTCAGAGGTTAACAGATTACTACTATTGTAGTAAGTGAAATAGAATATTACTCTTCAAATACAAACCATCCTCCTGGGAGCCTCACTTCGAAATAAGTCTTTTACTCTGAATAGATTTCCTTTGAGAAGCCAGAAATGCATAGCATTACTTTGAGCCTATTGTGCCATTTTCTGGAAACTGAGTTAATCTGTCTTAATAAATAATGATCTGGATCAATAATGCTCCTTATTTGAAAAAGACCAGGGGCTATTGATTTTTCTTACATAGTGAATTATGAAAACAAAATCTGTTTTTTAAATTAATCATGCTTACCTAACATTTTAGGGAGTAGTTTCGTCATTTACATTGTGGGGTTTTCTTTCATTTCCTCTTTTTAGTTATAGCCATCTAATCATCTTTTCAGTTGGTGATATCATGTAGATAGGTTCTCAATACTGTATATTTCAAGGCATAAATACAACATCTAGTTGACAGAGAACAGAAATAACACTTAGTATCCTATGGAACTCCCAATGGAGAAAAAATGTATATCATAATTACTGGAAGAAATTTAAAGTTCCAGACACAGAGGACTATTTGCTGGGGAAAAAAAATCATAAATAATTTTTAATATCAAATAATTTCATGATCTGTTCATGAACTAGCTGGGAACATTACATTTTTCTGCTGGATAAATTATTCATTGTGAAATGTTTCCTCAGCACCATCTGTGACTGTAAAGTTCTCAGAGCATTGTACTATCGTTTCACTAAAGACTTAAAAGTTACTGCCTGAAGCCTTCCTCCGTGTGAAGAGCTTAGGCTGCAGCAGATCTTACAATAAATATGAACTGATCAATTAATCTGATCTTTCCCTTCTCCTTCTCTGCTTCTCCCACAAGAAACACAAATCCTGCTGCTCATGCTCTCTCCACCTTCCAGTCCTGCTTCTTTTCTTCCTCCCACCAGAAGGCACCCATCTCAGGCACTTTAATCTGCTTCTCCTCTGCAAACATTCTTCAGTGCAAATGCCAACATTTTAGCAACATGATCATTTGAGCTGGGTGCTGCTGTTGGCTCTCCCTTTGTCCCTTGCCTTTCACTCTTCTATGGTATAAGAATAGAGCCTCAGATGTCACCTGGGAGAGAGTCATGCTCACTGCTGAGTCAGCCAATCCCCTCCCATGTCCAATAACACACAGACCGCACGAGGGGGACTTTTCAGTGGAACATACCATACTGAGCTGAGAAGGAGGAAGAACAATATTATTCCCTTTCCAGCTTGCTGGAAATGTCTGTCCTAGTTGACAGCATTTTGTTTGCCTTAGCACATCAGCCACTCTAGGGAATCCTGCTGCGGCAGGGGCGTTGGACTAGATGATCTTTCGAGGTCCCTTCCAACTCCTAATATTCTGTAATTCTGTGATTCTGCTTCCCACTCTAAGGGTGTTAATATGAAACACTAATATGCATACTCTACTACCATTCTTTGTAATTTGTGTGTATGCATGCAGGCACATGAACAAAAAAAAAACCCAACAGCATTTGTATTCACAAGGGCCAGGCTCACAGAAAAGTGTGATACTATTGTGAGTCAACTTCACAGAAGTTGACATTGTTCATTTCTGACATTGATAATTTTTATTGTGTCAGAATGCACCAAATGCTAAGGTCTGCATAATACACACAATAAGTCCAGAGTAAAAAAACCAACCAAACAAACAAAAAACAAACAAAAACAAAAACCAATAAAAGTGCTTTTAGAGAGGGAGTTGGAAGGCAAAGAGGCTTTATATGTTCTCTGTGCCTGTAATTCCAAATGCCTGCTCTATGACTAACATTATTCCCCAATATATCTGCTGGATGTGTCTCAGAAAAGTAATGCTCTCTACTCCTCCCCAGCCCTAAGGGATTGGAGGCAGAATGTCTGAGAAAAACAAAGATCTGCACATGCTGTAAGACCCACTGTTGCCCTGCTGTTTCCAAATGTCGTGCAAGTGCCAGTGCTGCTGTTCCAAAAGTTGTGCAGAATACACTGAGGTCCAAATTCAAGCCAACCAGGGTAGTCTTGGCTTCTCAAATGCATCCACATCCTTTGGGTCGAGACCCATTTCAATGAACTCTGAATCTGTCCAGGAGTCAGCTATGGCCCAATACAGAAGTAGACCATATACATTAAGACACAGTTTTGTTTGCAGCTCTGCATAGAAGTGAGGCCCCATCTGAAGGGGCCCAGAATACCTGAGACAAAGGTGAGCTATATAGCCAGCAGTAAGGTCTTATTTTCTTCTCTACTCAATTTGACCTATTAATTCATATATTGACACACTAGCTCTTGTTATCATCACCTCTTTTCAAGATGTGCCAAGGCAGAAAGCACATCTTCCTCATACAAGGGGTGTGGTTACTGGGTGGAGAGAGGTTCTTCTCCCCCTTTACTCTACCCAGGTGAGGCTGCATCTGGAATATTGTGTCCAGTTCTGGGCCCCTCAGTTTAAGAAGCATAGGGAACTGCTTTCAAGAGTCCAGCACAGAGCCACAAAGATGATGAAGGGGGTGGAACACCTTCCTTCTGAGGAAAGGCTGAGGGAACTGGGTCTCTTTAGCTTGGAGAACAGGAGGCTAAGGGGTGACCTCATCTATGCTTGTAAATACGTGAAGGGTGTGTGTCAGTTAGGATGGGGTCAGGCTCTTCTCAGTGAAGCCCAGTGACCGGACAAGGGGCAATGGTTGTAAGCTGAAGCATAGGAGGTTCCACGTGAATACGTGTAGAAATTTTTTCCCAGTGAGGGTGCCAGAGCACTGGCACAGACTGCCCAGAGAGGTTGTGGAGTCTCCTTGTATGGAGATATTCAAAACCCATCTGGACGTGCTTTTGTGTGACCTGGTCTAGGGAATCCTGCTGTGGCAGGGGGGTTGGACTAGATGATCTTTTGAGGTCCCTTCCAACCCCTAATATTCTGTGATTCCTCAACAGGTTCAATTCAGGACAGAGATTAAAAGCCCACTTATAAATTCCTGATCTCACCCGTAGTCTCATGAAAATGTGGCTCAACAAGCCACTGGCTATGTGATCACGCTTGACAAAAGTCTGCAACAGCCTTAAATTCAAAGCTTATATTAATCTGAAATTCCTTATGTTTAAAATTTCTGCTGTTTGAGATCAGATATTTTTTACTCCCTGGAATTCATTTTATTTTTCCCAACAAAGTTTTTGTTAAGCAAAAGCTTTGGGCAGTGTTCCCATAAAACCTTACTTTTGCTGAAGCTAACCTGAGAGAAATAAATAATCATTTGTGTATGTGTACATTAGTATAATAAATGTGTTTTCTGCCTCCAATATTGTCTGTACAACGATCTTAGCAAAATTTGCACAACTACAAGGTAGTACTTTAATTAAAATCTAGGTGAAGATTAAATAAAAAAGTATTTCACTAGGTAGGAGAAAAAAAATTGCCCTGTCCTTCAGGTGAAGTCCTGCACCCAATACTGAAATTTAAGAACAGTCATGTAACTGAATAATCCTGCAGTTTAATCCCTAAGCAAGTTTGTGAAGATCCTAGTAACACTTTTTTCATCCTGGCTGTCAGGAAGAAATGCTCCAACCAGACTCAATTTTCCTACAGGGGAGAATAAGATATGAAGAGGTTAGAAAGAAACAAAGATTTTTGTCAAGAAATGTGTGCCTGAACATGAGATTTGATTGGATTATTAATAGCAAAGACTGAAGAGGTCTAGTTGCAGAAATAAGGTGCTTCAATTAACATAATATGGACGTTTATGAGTTCCTAAATTCACAGACTACTTATGAGCAAGCTACTTGTGGGGCAATCCCAAACACCAATATAGGCTGGGTAAAGATTGCCTTGAGAGCAGGCCTGAGGAAAGAGTCTTGGGGTGCTGGTGGATGAGAAGCTCAACATGAGCTGCCAGTATGTGCTTGCAGCCCAGAGAGCCAACCTTATCCTAGGCTGCATCAAAAGAAGCGTGGCCAGCAGGTTGAGGGAGGTGATTCTCCCCCTCTACTCTGCTCTTGTGCGCAGCCCTGACCTGAGCAGATCGGCCCCCTGCCGTGGCCGCGGCAGGAGGAAGGAGAAATAGGGGGAGCCTTGACGGCAGGTACTGCACCTACATGGAAGAAGAGAGGGGAGCTTCAGAGCATACAGAGCACACAGAGGTTTGACGTTCCAGGTTTGGGGGGGAGAAGGCAGGGAGGATGGGGAAGGAGAGGGGAAGGATGTTGAGCGGGCCGAGGGGATCCTCCAACTGGCGGGAGGGAGAGCAGGACAAAATGTCACAGGTGAGCAGTGCGCCTGAAGATATATGGTCTGGGTGGATAGTTTGTTCTTCTGGAGTGATGGGAGTCCCGGCCAGGCTGGGGCCTTCAAAGGCATCCCAGCCTTGGACTGGTACAGGGGCCAGAACGGTTGGTTTGTTTGTTTGTCTGTTTGGTTTTGGTTTTCCTGCAGCTACTGCCCAGGTTTGACACATTCTGGATATATTTGCTTTGCTATGTTACATCTTGAAAAGGTGGACAGGACAAAGGGTTGTTCCTGGGTATGTCCTTGAGATTGTATTTAGATAGATGATAGCAAAGTAGGTAATGAAAGACTTGCCCAAATTGTTCTAATAGGAACGTAGCCTGTGTACCCCTACATGGTTGCGAGCTATGTTGGAGATGGTACACGCCTTCAGTAGGGTCACCCATGCCAGACAGGTCAAAACTGTAGAACTAGATTTCATTCATTCTTGGGCAGGATGAGCTCGTTAACCTTCTGGCAGTCATCCTAGGAGAAGGACAATTCTCATTCCAAACCCGGGCAGATGGAGCTCGCTTAGCCCCACAAGGCCATCCATCTAAGAGAAGGTCACTCTACTTAAACCTACGTCCTATGGATCTCGCTGCCACCATCCAAGCTTGCTCGGCCCTGGCAGATGAACCTTAGGATTAAAGGGTGGGTTCGGTTCCGCGCATACTGCATCTCACCTAAAAAATCCATTGCGCAGGCTTGAACTCTGCTCTTGTGAGACCCCACCTGGAATATTGCATCCAGTTCTGAGCCACTATTACAGGAGGGATAAGGATGTGCTGAAGCAAGTCCAGAGAAGGACCACAAGAATGATCAGAAGACTGGAGCACCTCTCCTATGAGGACAGACTGAGAGACTTGGGATTGTTCAGTCTGCAGAGAAGAAGGCTCCGAGGACACCTTCTTGTGGCCTTCCAATATTTGAAGGAGGCCTACAAGAAAGCTGGTGAGGGACTTTTTAGGAGGTCACACAGTGATAGAACCAGGGGAAATGGATGCAAGTTAGAGGAAGGTAGATTTAGATTACACATTAGGAGGAAGTTCTTCACTATGAGGGTGTTGAGACAGTTGTAACAGGTTGCCCAGAGAGGTTGTGGAAGCCCCATCCCTGGAAGCTTTTAAGACAAGGCTGGATGGGGCTCTGGGCAACGTGATCTAGTGGAAGGTGTCGCTGCCAGGCAGGGTTTGGAACTACACGATCTTTAAGGTCTCTTCCAACTCTGACAATTCCATTTATCTGAATATAATTCATCAAAAGGTTAAACACAATAAATCAGACCAGCAGCAGCACAGGTAGTATCTAGCCAAAGTCTGTGTCTTAAAACTAATGTCACACTCTGAAATCTTTGTACATTAAAATCAAGTGTTCCTCACTAGTATTTTAGCACACTTAATAGAAGTGTACAAGATATGCCAGCTTGTGATATACGATGTAATGATAATGGACATGCTTTAATTCAAAGAAAATAACCCTTTCCTATCTAACCTCATAACTGTAAACCTATAATAAAGGTGGGGGCTTTTTGAGATATTGTTCAAAAGGAGACAGGCTGTTTTATCTGGAAGTGTCTATGCTATCCTTTGAGTGTAAAATATTTTCTATGAGATAAAAAACAGCCTTTTCATGTTGTCATATCTTTTCAGGAAGATTTAAGAACTGCAAACAGCCCTTAGTTTTCTTTTGGTTTTTGCCTCAGCTCAGCTGCAGTGCTGTCTCATAGGCCTTGATCTTGTCTGTTCCAGCTGAAATTACAGCCCTCATAACATATCCCAACTAAAACTTAACCAAGTAGGAATTTTGGAGGCAGAATAATATTTTTTCTGATATCAAAATATGAAAGCTTGACCAGCCCTTTTCTGGGGATACAGATTTGTAGGAAGGAGAGATATTTTTCAGAGGAAATTCCTGAGCTTATCGCTCAGTAAAAGTCTGAAATAAAGCTTTGGACAGCAGAATTTTATTACAGAGGCAACCTTAAACCTGACACTGATGTGAATTTTCAGGGATTACTTCTCCATATATTGAACATAAACCTTCTGAAACAAACATGCACTCTAATGACCTAAGCAAAATATTTTTCTGACTTCAATAACTTCTGCAATCTAATTAAGTAACTTTTGTAATCAAGTCTGTAAACACACCAAACAGAGCTTATTTTTTTTAAGTTATTAAAGGACAGCTATCCCAAACCAATATGAAGATACTCTCCACTTTATTGTATGCATAATGTTAAACTGTTAAAACTGCCAACTTTCAGCAGTACTTCACAAAGTAGATAAAATTTAAATTGACACTCAGAAAAGCTACTTTTAAAAAAGACTACCATATTTGATGTATCTGCACTCTATTCCCTTAGGCTAAATGAGCAGGGAATTATTTCCAATATTAAATATTTATAGCATTTATGTACCACCAGAGAATTAGTTTTGTGTTCCTAGCTGTTACAGCATAAAGTGGAATAAAGGCTATGACCTGAGTACACTGAATTATACGGGATCTAGCCACTATCCCACTAGTGCAGAATCAGTGTCTAAAAGCAGTTTTTTGTGTGTGTCACCTTAACCAAAAAAACATGCCCATACAGAGGAGAATCAAAGCAGCAAAACCAATTCCAAGTTTGGGAACACTCTTCAAGCACACAGCAAGCTGTTACACAGGTCCTCATTGTGATGCTGAGCACTAAGGGCTTTCTCTTATGGTGGAAGCAATTTTATAGAGTACAAAAAAAAATGCTCTGGTTCATCAGAAAGAGAATCTGACACAATGCACTCACTCTGACATGGGAGAGCTTTGACAGTGATTTACAAAGCATTTCCAACATCAATTGATTTGTGGATACCTTAAAGTTTTCCCATGAACTGGAGGCCACCACTTAGCAAGTGGCAGGGGCTCACACAGGCAATGCCAATAGACTCTTTTCTTAATTGCTTTTCCCTCACTCATTTGCACTGCTCCAGGGTTGCTTCCTCTGATGGGCTCTGTGAGGCACAGGATGAAAAAATACTGAATTTTCAACAGAAACAGGAGAAGAGCCAAAGGCAGTAGCTATTAGCAGCTGATTTCAGCAAAGTTTTATTTCATTTATCTTGTCCTCACTTCGGTTCAGCTGTTGCTTCTGCCAGTGCAGGAGTACAGACAATGCTGCCAGGTATTTGTTATTAGTTATGCTGAAACATCCTCTGGACTGCCATCAGCTCACCTGAGGTGAGGAGAAGAGGTGACAGGCAGCATTTTGGACACCAAGGCTTCTGTAATAGTACAGACTGAGACAACCAGGTATCCGTGCTGATGTTACTCATAACTATTAAGTTTTCTTGAAGTTCATGTCCAATAAATAAAGTTTTTCAGTACTATCACTTGTTAATACCAGACGCCTACTCCCAAAGGCCTATCTCAGTGACCACTTGAAAACAAAGGAATTAGTCCTGTTGAATCTTTTCAGTCAAGTCTTGAAAAAGTGGTTTCCACTGCAATTGAACAAGAAAAATCCCCCCAAAATATACCCAAACACCTAAACTGTAGCATTTGAAAAGTAGTCTCATGACTGGTAAATTATTGTTGAACTCCTATAGGACTGTTTTTCATGCTTTCAGAAATTTCCATTCCTTTCACAATAATATGATGATTATACAAACAAGCAAACAAACAAACTAACAAAATCAACGGAATAATTAGAAGTAAATAATAATATCCTTCAGGCATTAACACTTATGGTGTGAGCTTTCCTTTCTAGTTTAGGCACTCAAAATATTGCAATATCACAATATGTTTCCAAAGACCAGAAGCAGTGAGAAACTGAAGGCAGGAAGATGTAGGGGTGAAAACCATGGCCAAATAACAAACTGTGGTGGGTTTAAAGGCTCTTCCCAACCCCCACGCACAGGAGTTAAAGGAGAGGTCTCTGAATTGGAAGGTAAAAACTAAAAACTGCTTTAGTAATAACAACAGATATAAATGAGACAAATAGAAACATATACAGGACCCAAAATACTGAACCGTCCCGATGCCAGCTTCTAGTCCCAGTGTTAGCTTCCAGTGGATTCAGCACAAACAGTCCAAAGTAGCAGCTCACGTGGGCAGCCCAGNGAATTAATTCTGTTCTAATCCAAACCATAACACAAACCAAAACTGTCATGCAAGCACCAGCATAGTATTCTCATCACTATTACACCCAGTCTGTGCAATTTGAATTTTACAATCTGCAGAGATGACTGAATAATGCAAGAAACTATTCACTAAGCTCTTAAAATAAAATGTGTTCTTTCACCTCACTGCTACTCTTTGCTGGAGGTATGGCTGGCTGGATTTCGTTGGACCATATTTATAACTGTTTGCTGATATGTCCTGTTCTCTGCCTAATTCACAGAAAATGTCAGGCTGTCAAAAGCAAGGAGATAAAAGCAGTCTTTTTTAAAGCAGCTAAAGAAAGTTCTCCACAAAGCTATATGGGGCCCTACAGCAACCACGCAGATGCAACAATTTTTGCTGTGGGCAACCTCTTACCCCACTACACATGCAGGGAACAGGACCATGTTGTCATTTGCCCTGCCTATTATATGCAGCAGGAACTTAACCCAGTCAGGCCCAAGAGGAAGGCTGCAGTCAAAAAGATCATGCTGATAAGCCATTCCTGTGCAATAGATTTCCAATAGATACCCCTTGGTATATTATTAACAGCATACTCAGATCCTGTCCAGAAGAGCATGGACAGCTTGACTATGGGGGACAGGCAGCTTAGAAAAGATGGAAGAGTACTGGCAAGAAGGGAAAGGAACAATATCTATGTCTTTGCTTATGGAACAGAAAATGCAAGAAAATGACAGAAGAGTACAATGCATTTAGTGACCCTTTCTTGGTGCTCATACCCAAGATAAAGACTAATTCTCTGGTTCAGTCACCACCATGCCAGCAATGACAGGAAGAATCACAAACATCACATGAGTACATGATGGTACAAGTGAACAGCTTGTACCTCTTCTGTCACTTCACGCTTAAACTCCAAGCTCCCTGGCACAAGGCCTGTTGTCCTGCAGTGTAAGCACACCCTGCCTAAAATGATGGCACTGTAAGAACCTACAGACACACAAACACTCTATTGACTAGCTGTGTGAAATTCATAGGAAAAACACGCAATAAAAATTTTAGTCTAAAAGTAGTATGCTTGAAAATTCCGTCAGTTGCACAGTTGCACTGTGTTTACAAACAATTTAAAATAATTCTAAAAATAATCCATAAATGATTCACTGCACATGATTATGAATAGTCCAATCATCTCTAACAAATTACTGTTTTGGTTTGGAAAGTTGCAATTCCCAGAAAATTATATACTGATTTTTTAGCATCCTAATAAAAATTAGTATTATCTTATGGTACTTGCATCTGACTTTTTTCCATTCCCTGTGATTTTTTAAGCATATAAAAATATGCTTTGTAGTTCTGCTACTAAGGGGGTTTTTTATTGTTTTCTGTCCTAATACCTAGAACTGTATTACAAGACATCAAGATTTTACCTTCCATTATTTAAAAAACACACCATTACAAAGTCAGACAGTGTTAGAATATTAAAAATAGATTCCAAAAGTTGCTATAGTTTTGTGGGTAACATCAGTGTCTGATGAAGTACAATAATAAACTTTTCAAGCAGTACTCCAATCTGTTATCACATTTTCCTGTCTTTTTAGATGCAGACAAAAATTTTCCCTAGTTGTTCTTCTGTATATTCCTAGTAGTAACGCTGCATTCAACTGCTTAAAAGATACTACAAAAAAAAATACACTAAGTTATTAAATAAGCAAAACACAGCTTCCAAAAAGCACAATATATAGCACATGCAATGTATGTAACATTCATCCTTAATTACTAAAGAGAAATTGTTGCAGTGCCTTTCACATTTTTAGAAAGGTGACTTGACAAGTACCTTGTCCTGAGCTAATGAATGAAGGGAATCCAATAGCCAACATAAATTGTCCCATGAATCCTTTAAATGAACTTATAGTCTTTGATAAAAGAGCATGAATACTCATTTTAGCAACAATAAAATAAACATCTAGTAACAAAATTCTATAGCTAACAGTATGGTTTGAATTCCCTGGTATCTCTTTAGATATCCTCATTAAAACAGCAGTCAATTTGAGTGATGAACTCTGTGGATTGATATCTGCCCTTAAATTTGCCTCTCGTCTAACGCTTTTCCTTTTTTTTTTTTTTTTTCTGTTCATACTCCACATATGAGTAGAAAAGTTGTGGCTGCCTTTGAGGGGGACATGAAGCAAATCAATCACTTGTCACTCCACAGAAGCAAGGCAGTCACAAGAGAGTGAAGAGTTGTTGATTTCTCCCCACCCCTTTACAGGGCAGCAGCTATTTGAAGTGTATAAAGGCAAGAAGGAAGGAAGACTTCTCTCAGGCAGTTGATGCTTTACAGGCATGACAGCCAATGAGACAATAGCAGAATTTATGGACTACTAATTAGAGGTTTCAATTGGTCAGTGCTAACCACAGCATAAGGAAAAACTAGCCTCAGACTACCTCGAGACATCAACTTTCTGTAGCAGAGAGAATTTTTCTCTACAGTAAAACTACCGACATAAAAAGCTCAACCTTAAGCATCATGGAGGTTGATATGCATCCCTGTCCTTTGCAACAGACAGCAAGGAATAGATATTGTTATTAACTCTTGGAATAGTAATTCAATTCATTTGAACACTGAAAAGGCTGACCCAAGTAAATAATATTCAGACATAAAAAAATTTCACAGCAAACCAGAACATTTGTAAAACATGTTATACAGGCATCTGCAGAAGCAGTGATATCACTACAGATGTTTTGTCAATTGATGAGCAAGAAATATCGACAGATTTCCCAAGTGTTATTTAGTAAATTATGGTAATAATAACATTGTATAACATAATTACCAAGGAGAAACCCATGGGAACAGAAGCCTGATTGTTCTGATGAGGGAGATTATCAGGTCACATGCACTGGGCTTATCCCGAGAGAGAAGTATTTAGGATTTCTTTGCTTTAGCTACTATTCCATCTGACAGGCTGTGGACAGCTGAATGTGAATAACCTTGTCCTATGACTTCTGAAACACAGGAAAATAAAAAATTCTGATTGTGAGCTGAGTCCTGAGTTTGAGTCCTGAGCTTTGTCCAGAACGAAAGAGGCATTGGTTCTTGTGACATAGTTTTTGCAGCCAGGAAAACTTAATTTCTTGTCAGACAAATGATTCTTGGAAAAAATATTTGTTTCTTATTAGGAGGCAAATGGAAGTTTTCCATGACAAAAGGGGGTCTCTCTTCTCCTACATATGATTTAATTTGTAATTGCTATTCAGAAAGTGCTTGTATGGTCCTTTAAGAGACCATGTTTAAAGGCACAGTCCTTCTATAGCGCCTGTGCAGCATCATGCAACATGTTATCCCAACTTGTTTGGAAAAGAAATAAAATTCTAAGGTCTACTGCTTGTGTGGTTATTGGCCAACAGAGGGCAGAGCCAGGCGTCCCAGAGCAGCACTGTGCCAGCCTGACTTGCCTGAATTCTTGGCATTATTTCACTAAGATCTTAGTACAATAACTAACTTTTAACTAGTCCACAGAAACAGATAATTAGGACATCCTGCAACAAGATTTTACCAGTAAATCAAGGCAAGGGGTGGAGCAAGGATTCCTATAAAAATTACACATGTCTGAAAATACAGGAAGTGGTATCACTATGCTGAATCCTCCTCACACAAATAATCAGGATTACTTATTCCATAAAAAGGACATTATAACGTCTGTATTACACTTGAGCAAAATTAACAAATGGAAAGCTGATGACAGCAGCGTTGACTGGCATTCTTCTTGCAGAAATTTCAATGGATTACTTTCCATGGTATTCTATATGTAAATTTACTGTATTGGACTCAGATTTGTAGCCCAGAGGTAGAAGAGACAGCATGTGAAGATTGGTTCACTTCAAAATTATCTGGAGGATTAAGACAACATAAGTGTGGGTCATGCAGCCATAAAATCAATTATTTGGTTTTATTACTGAATATCACAGTAATTAGAAGCCCATAAAAAAATAGAATGCTTCAACATAGAAGACCATGAGTGTTCCTGAGGAAATATAAGTAGAAATATTTTTAAATTGAGGCCTGGAATGCCCTGAAAACTGAAAAACCAAGAGCTAATTTACAATTAGGAACTAAAATGTGGCTTGGTCATGCCTTGCGTTCTGGCGAATTTCCTCTCCTTTCCAAAAGGTTTTCACTCACCTTTCCCTCTCCTAAGCCCACTGAATCACAGAATCACAGAATGTTACGAGTTGGAAGGAATCTCAAAACATCATCTAGTCGAACCCCCCTGCCACAGCAGGATTCCCTAGACCAGGTCACACAGAAACATGTCAGGATGGGTTTTGAATACTTCCAGAGAAGGAGACTCCACAACCTCTCTGGGCAGTCTGTTCCAGTGCTCTGGCACCCTCACTTTCAAAAAAATTTTTCTTGTATTCACACGGAACTCCAATGCTTCATCTTACAGCCACTGCCTCTTGTCCTGTCACTGG
>VWZX01001105.1:25210-68144 GCA_013399015.1 Galbula dea | reverse complement strand
AAAATATATGTGTGGTTTTGTTACAACAGACATATTTATAGTTTTGGCAAAGTGCCAGTACCTAGCATAATTTGAATATCCTGAACCATCAGAGATATTCACTAACTTGCCTCTGAGCAGACTAACTGTACTGATACTTTTAAATAGTTCTTGTCACAATATTATGCTTCAAATCTAAGATCACAGAATCACAGAATGTGAGGAGTTGAAAGGGACCTTGAAAGATCATCTAGTCCAATCCCCCTACCACAGCAGGATTCCCTAGAGCAGGTCACACAGAAGCACTTCCAGATGGGGTTTGAATATCTGAAGAGAAGGAGACTCCACAAACCCTCTGGGCAGTCTGTTCCAGTGCTCTGGCAGCTTGACTGTGAAAAATGTTTTTCTTGTATTCAAATGCAACATCCTAAGCTTCAGTGTACAGCCATTACCCCTTGTGCTGTCACTGGGCTCCGCTGAGAAGAGCCTGACCCCATCAACCTCACACGCACCCTTCACGTATGTAAAAGCACAGAAGAGGTCACCCCTTAGCCTTCTCTTCTCCAGGCTAAAGACAACCAGCTCCCTCCACCTTTCCTCGTAAAGAAGATGTTCCACTCTGTTAATAATCTTGGTGGTCTGTGCTGGACTCTTTCAAGCAGTTCCTTATCCTTCTTCAACTGAGGGGCCCAGAAATGGACACAGTTTTCCAGACGCAGCCTCACCAGGGTAAAGGGGGAGAAGAACCTCTCTTGACCTACTAAGCACACCCCTTCTAATCCACCCCAGAATCCCATTGGCCCTCCTGGCCACAACAGCACTCTGCTGCCCCATGGTCATCCTTCCATCCACCAGGACCCCCAGATCCCTTTCCCCTTCACTGCTCTCCAACAGCTCAGTCACCAATCTATACTCATCCATGGGGTTGGTCTTTCCCAGGTGCAATACTCAACACTTGGCCTTATTGAATCTCATTCAATTTCTCCCTGCCCAACTCTCCAGCCTGTCTAAGTCTCGCTGAATGGCAGCACAACCCTCAGTGTGTCAGCCACTCCACCGGGTCATCAGCATTAGGGTCATCAGCAAACTTGCTGACTGTGCACTCCGTTCCCTCATACAGGTTGTTGATGAATATATTGAAAAGTACTGGTCCCAGTACAGACCCCTGAGGGACTCCACTAGACACAGGCCTCCAACNCCACTAGACACAGGCCTCCAACTAGACTCCATCCCCTTGACCACCTCTCTCTGACTTCTGTCTTTCAACCAGTTCTCAATCTACCTCACTACCCAATCATCCAGACCACACTTCCTCAGTTTAGCTGCAAGGATGCTGTGGGAGACAGTGTAAAACACTTTTTCCAGAAATCAAGACAAACCACAACCACTGCTCTACCATCATCTATCCTCTCAGTTATGTCCTCATCAAAGGCTATCAGGTTGGTCAAACATGACTTCCCCTTGGGAAACCCATGCTGACTGCTCCCAGTGACCCCCTTATCCTTGATATGCCTAGAGACAGAGTCAAGGATAAAGTGTTCCATCACCTTTCCAGGGGTGGAGGTGAGGCTGACCGATCTAGACTTACCCAGCTCCTCCTTCTTGCCCTTTTTGAAGACTGGAGTGACGTTTGTCTTCCTCCAATCCCCAGGCACCTCTCCTGGACTTATTAAAGATGATGGAGAGGGGCCTGGCAATGACTTCTGCCAGCTCCCTCAGCACCCATGAGTGCATCCCATCAGGTCCCATGGATTTATGGATGTCCAGATGGCTTAACTGCTCCCTAACCCAGTCCTCCTCAACTAAGGAAAACTCCTGTGTCATCCTAACGTCATCTGGGGGAGCAGGGGTTTGAGGCTCCTGAGCACAGTCTCTAAGACTATAGACAGAGACATAGAAGGCATTAATTAACTCCACCCTATTTATATCATCTGTCACCAAGGCTCCCACCTCATACTTAATGTACTCATAAATCCTGTACACCATTGTGGGTAACCAGCTAAAGGTAGAGCTCTTTAAGTCAAAGCTATTCATGGTTTGTCAGGCTTTTTTGGTAGTATGACCTTTTAGAGTGACCCAGATGGCTATAAAATCATCGAGATCCATGGGTAAAACTGTTCTGTGAGCAGATTGCTTGTGGTATGCTAATTCACCCATCTGAAAATCATTTTCAATGCTCCTTCAAAAGAATAGATGATGTGGCCAAAAAAGAGAACATGTGGGTACATACTAGAGAATACATTGCCCAATATTTTTCTTTCTCCCAGCTTTCTCTGATAAGAAAGTGAGAATTTCTGGGACCATATGGAAGCAGAATGTCAACAGCCTACAGTATATGAAAGGTTTTTGCAGCAAAGCAGAACTTCTCTCACTCAACTTAAAAGTACGAACAAATAATATTACTCAAATTTTTTAAGAGAGATAATTTTTTGGAGGGCTTGTCAGCATAATTATGGTAAAAACGTTTTACGAAAACAAGTCTTCACTTTAATGAATGTTGGTAGCTGTCATTTTTCAAATTGTTTAGTTACAATACAGGAAGAAAATGAGATAGAGGAATGTTAAATATTGTTTAATATCCTAAAAATAACACCATCACATTTCTAAATAAAAATGGACATAATGCAACACGTGGAAGAAAAACAGGCAGTGTTTTTTTTCTTGATACTATCTCAAATGAGTTTATCTGTACTGATTAAACTGTTGTGCAGGATGTAGAGGCTTGAACCTCATCTCGATCTTAGCTGGTGGGGGGTTCTCTCTTCTGTTACCTTTCATCCCTCTCTCTCTCTCTTTCCTCCCTTCCCACACATCCCCAAATATCATCCTATCTTCCTAGGGCACATGAGAAGGAGCATAGGTGCAGAGGCTAGGAAGGTAATAGCTAGCTTGAAAGCAGAGGTGGAGAAAGCTGAGCGTCACCTTCTGCATTTCTGCATTGCAAAAACAGCACAGCTTTGTGTCTGCTGTGCTTCATTTCCATGACCATGTTGTGAATCCTTCCTTTCAAGGGGATAGGTAATGCTATAGGCAGACACAGGCTGATAGCTCTTAATTTGCATCAGGATTTAATAATCTTAATTTGCTTTAGAACTCAACCCAGAAGTGAGGTGAAGGAAGTAGCATCTTCTAGGTAGAGCCAGTCTTTTGCCAATTACAGGGCAGGAAAGTAGATCTGTCACAGTGGGAATGAGGAGAAGGATGCATTTTTCAAGCAGAGCTGCATGCATTTTACTCCCTCCTTAATTCCCTCACACTTACATTCCTTCATGTTGCTGCCACTTATTGCAACATAGATAACAGCCAGCAAGATCAAGTGCATTAGAGGTTTTGGATCCAGTAAGCGTATCACTGGCAAACAGGGATGTTGTTATTCAGAGACTCAAACTATATAATGTTGGACATGGCTCCCAAACCAACCTGCATCCTGCTGGGTATCTTTATGACAATAACCCCACAGACTAATGGTAAACCATTTTTTGGTAAAAAAATCACTCCTGGGAGAAAATGCAACAGCGTTGCAGCCAGTTGCGGTCACCTGCCACAGCTAGACTTTTGCTCCCATGGAGACGGGAACAGGACCCAAAGTGCAAGGACTCACTAAAATACCTCATGGTGGACATTGATGATGCAAATGCAAATAATACTTCTGCCTCTAATGCAGTAGAGTGGCTAGAAGACCAACCTGTTTAAAGGCACATAAGCACTCTCCAAGTGGCTGTCCTGTTAAGGTTATGCAAGACCCAGGGCAGTTCTCTGCAATGTGATGTCAACTCTGGCTCTTGGCCTGACACACAGTTACACAACAGGAAAAGGCAAGGGGAGAAAATGGAGATGCTCCTGAGCTGTCAGGTTTTTGAAATGCAGTTTGAGCACACAGTTTTTATTGCCATCACTGGCAAAATATCTGACAGGTAAATATCAGTAGGGGGAGTTAAGGTTGATCTAAGACATGCTAGGTTTTTTTCTTTTCTTTGTATTATGCTTTATTCTGCTTTTCATACATCTGTCCTGATTTTGCCTCTCTCAGAGTCTTGGAAGGGGAGCAGAAGAAGCTCAGAAATACATAGCTTACAACTGAGTAATGCTTTATTGAAGGCAAGGAATCTCTTTTTTTTCTTTCATTTTTTTTCATGGTTTTTCTTACTTTGCATATGAGCTGTTAGCTTAGAAGTCCTCCTGATATTTAGCATTCCTTCCACACTGGTTAATTCCTGCTGGTTTCAAGAAGCACATGGCAGGGATTTGGGGCCAGCATTGGTGGACATATGCTTATTATCACAATTAGTGAAGGAAACTGTCACTGTCATGTTGCACAGCCCAAGAAGAGGGAAGAAATAAATCAATACAAACATTTTTTTTATTCACTGCCTACCTAAGACCGCCAAAGTAGCAATGAGTGCTGAACAGATGTGGAAGTGTATCTGAGGTGGACAGACCCTCAGGTGCCATCCTCGCTTGTTAGGTTTTGCTGCTTTCTCTTCCCAGTGCTGTTTGGAGAGTTCAGTACTCTCAGCAAAGATAAATGGTTCTCCTTCCTACATTAGCCAGCCTTTTTGAAGGCTTTTTTGTCCTCCCTCAATTTAAAAACATTTGGGTGACCACAGCTGAGGAAGAAATTGCCCAGGATGTGTGGGGTCTATGTGCTTCTCAGGGCACATATGAAACCTTGCAAAAGGATGTCCTGCAGCTGCTCAGAGAGCCAAGTGTGCATGGAGGATCTCTGGATTCTCTTTGCTACTGTGGGGAATTGAGGAACAGCTCTCCAAGCAGCAAGTGCCAGCCCTGTCCTCCATACGGGTGAGCATCTGGGTGCTGGCCTTCCCAGCAGATCTCCACCTCGCAAGTTGGG
Organism: Galbula dea; assembly: GCA_013399015.1. Lineage (NCBI taxonomy): Eukaryota > Metazoa > Chordata > Aves > Piciformes > Galbulidae > Galbula > Galbula dea. Next base: position 63,313 of record VWZX01001105.1, on the reverse strand, counting down.
CAGAGAAGTGGGCTGGCAGCATGATCACAGGCAGGAGAACTGAGGCCCACACCACATACCACCTGAGCAAGGAGAAAGACAGAAGGAGAAGAGGGGTATCATGCACCAGCCTCTGTGGTCTGCTACCCAAAGGAAAGGTCTCTGCCAAACCAAGCTCTCTGGGACTCTTCTTACAGTTGAGAGCCAATATGGAGCCCAGGGCAACCCTGTTCCCCCCAAAAAGGCTTCCAGCCTGTTGGTTAATTGTCTCGGTTTTCCATCAGCCTGTATAAAGTGCTTGACTCAGCCCCTAGAGCAGGATACTGCATTTGGCTGATGTGTCAGAGTTCCATCTACTCATAAATGCAGCTGTCCTGTGCTCTTATGCTTGGCAAAATGAGGACTTGTCAGAATAAATATGTGAAACTTCTCAGACAAAACCAATATTGGTAACAAGAGTTTCAGTTATAAGCACTGATAAAGTTCAGTGTGAACTAAATCTTTCATCTACAAATATTTCCTGCAATTTTCTGTCTTGTTTTGTCTCTAATACATGCCAGCTTGCATTAAGTTTCTTCTGGTGACACCTTGGGAGAAGACACCACAGGAAAACTACTCAGAAAGAGATTTCCCTGTAGATGAAGAAAGTCAGGCCTGGAACCCAAGTCTAGGTATTCTGTACAAAATCATCATCACCATCATGATCGTCATCTACCCACATTTGTTGCAAAATAAGACAATGCAAAACCTTGGATTACAAAACCCTTGGAATTTTGTGGAACATCTGATCCTAGTATGACCCATGTGGTTCAAGCCATGGTGGCTCATGGTGTATCTTTTTATGAAGAGAAAAATACACAGTAAAACCAGGCCTGCATGAGCACGATCCCTATAATTAAATGAAGTAAAACAGAATAAATCAATTTAGAAAACTAACTGTCTTCCTTTTTTCTCCAAGTTACTTCCTCAACATCGAATAGCAGAATCATAGAATTGGCAGAGTTGGAAGGGACCTTAAAGATCATCTAGTTCAAACCCCCTGCCATGGGCAGGGAGACCATTCACTAGATCAGGTTGCCCAGAGCCCCATCCAGCCTTGTCTTAAAAGCTTCCAGGGATGGGGCTTCCACAAACTCTTTGGGCAACCTGTTGCAGCGTTTCACCGCTCTAACAGTGAAAAACTTCTTCCGAATGTCTAATCTAAATCTACCCTCCTCTAGTCTGCATCCATTCCCTCTAGTCCTATCACTACCCAACATCCTAAAAAGTCCCTCACCAGCTTTCTTGTAGGCCCCCTTCAGATACTGGAAGGCCACAACAAGGTCCCCTTGGAGCCTTCTCTTCTCCAGCCTGAATAACCCCAACTCTCTCAGTCTGTCCTTGTAGAAAAGATGCTCCAGTCCTCTAATCATTCTCATGGTCCTTCTCTGGACATGTTCCAGCATGTCCATATCTTTCTTGTAATAGAGGCTCCAGAACTGGACTCAATATTCCAGGTGGGATATCATAAGAGTGGAGTAGAGGGGGAGAATCACCTCCCTCCACCTTCTGGCCACGCTCCTCAGAGGATACGGTTTGCCCTCTGAGCTGCAAGTGCACACTGGCAGCTCATGTTCAGCTTCTCATCCACCAGCACCCTCAAGTCTCTTTCCTCAGGGCTGCTCTCAAGCCAGTCCCTGCCTAGCCTATATCAGTGCTTGGGATAGCCCCAACCCAGATGTAGGACCTTACACTTGGTCTTGTTGAATTTCATGAGGTTGGCATCGGCCCACCTCTCCAACCTGTCCATGTCCCTCTAGATGGCATCCCTCCCCTCCAGCATGTCAACCGCAGCACACAGCTTGGTGTTGTCAGCAAACCTGCTGAAGGAGCACTCCATGCCACTGTCCATGTCGTCAACAAAGATATTAAAGAAGACAGGTCTCAGTACAGATCCTTGAGGGACTCCACTTGTCACTGGCCTCCACTTGGACATGGACCCATTGACAGCCACTCTTTGAGTGCGGTCATCAAGACAGTTCTTTATCCACCGAGTGGTCCATGCATTGAACCTATATTTTACCAGCTTGGAGACCAAGATGTCATTGGGGACAGTGTCAAAGGCTTTACTCAGGTCCATATAAATGACATTGGTTGCTCTTGCCCTGTCAATTGACTTTGTGACCTTTTCATAGAACACCACTATATTTGTCAGGCATGATTTACCCTTGGTGAAGCCATGTTGATTATACCCAGTCACTTCTTCATTATTATCCTGCTTCAGCAGTGTCTTGAAGAGGATCTGCTCCATGATCTTACTGGGCTCGGAGGTGAGACTGACTGGCCTATAGTTCCCTGGATCATCCTTCTTTCCCTTTTTAAAAATAGGAGTTATTTTCCCCCTTTTCCAGTCAGTGGGGACTTCGCTGGACTGCCATGACTTTTGGAATATATAATAGAAAGCAGTTTAACAACATCATTCGCCAGTTCCCTCAGTACCCATGGGAGTAACCGTTTGGGTCTCATGGATATCTTGCCTGCACTCTCCTTGGTAACATAATTCTTCCACAGGGTATGTATTTTGTACTTCGACAACTTGGTACAAATATTTTGCCATCAGAATAAGGACACGGGTATACTTGCAATCCAGCTACCAGTTCAGAACTGCATACGTCTGAACTTGTGTATGTCTATGAAAAAAATTAAGCTTTTCTGTTCCCTCTCTTCTTTTCACAATCCACTGGGAACCAGCAGTATCATTCAGGCAAAATTCACCTTCTCAGAGAAAAGCAGCTTGCTTTCTCCTGCTGTATATAAAGAAATACAATTCTCTGAAGCAATACAAATTCCTTACATTAAAAAAACCCAGAAAATCAAAACCAAAACAAACCAAAAATATTACATTAATGTTAATGCTACCTTCAAATGACCTGTATATGTGCAGTGCACTTTTGAAAGAAGCCCTTCACAAAATCTATTTGCATTAGGGGATGCAACTAGTGGACTTCCATCTGAATGTTGCTATTGTTCTCTGTCACATTTGCTTTCCCAATCACTCAGATGTAACTTTACAGTCACAAGAAATTGTTGTTGACTGTTTAATTCATCTAGATTTTCTTTGTTTACAGGAAGATTACAGTGTCCAATGAAAGGAAGGGATTTTATTGCCAGGTTTCAGTAACTCCAGGCAAAATGCAGGCAAGAGAGTAGATTTCCACAGGTCAAGGTCCATAGGAGAGAAGAACATTTTGTTCAGGTTACTGATGTTAGCATCCACACTGTGCTTGGAAAAACCAGGACTAAAGTCACCTGGTCCTAAACAGAGATACCATGTCCTCAGCCCTATTTATATCCCATTTTTCAAACTGCGTGAGCAGAAACGTCTGTCCACCCTCCTGCCCTATGGCAGGCTGAACTACACCTGTGTCTATCAATCCTAGCAGTAATTTGTCTCTGATGTTGGAGAGGCCACAGCTCGCCTCACCTTGGCAAGCTATTCCAGCTTTTATTGGTCCTCATATTCTCTTCTTTCTAACCTACATCTCTTTTAGGCAATCTAAGATCTTCAGTTTGTGGAACAAGAGTTCTGCTGACATCAGTGAAGTTTCTTCATTAAACACACTTTGAAGATATGACCTAGTACTGTCAAAACTCAGTTCTTTCACTTCCCTCTTAATTTTTCTCTGTTCCTACTCTTTATCTCTTGATAGATTCACAGTGTTCCTTCCTCTCACTTTAACAACTAAGCAGTGTGAAAGTGCTGACACTTACTCCTACATACCATCATCAGCATTCAGCTCTCTTTTTGTGTTCATATTTCCAGAGCTTTCAGATCTTCATCTTCACACATGCCAACTACAGTGTTCTGCTGATCTAAAAAAGAAGATTCTGAGATCATCTTCCAGCCTTGTCTTTCTGAGCAAATAAACATCTTTGTGACCCTCACCTGGCTTTCCAAGTTCAAATCTTCAGAGTTTGATACCTCTCATAGTGCAAGAGCTCAGCCAGTTCCTCTTTTACTTTGTGTATCCTCCCACCTCTGTACTGACAACAGTCTCCAGTATCCTTTTGACCTGTTGTCCAAAAGATTACTTCACATTTTCTTCCCTTTGTCCTTTTTGAATACATAGCTTTTCAGATGTGTCCTTTAAGCCTGTTCTTCTGTGTGATCTTGGTCTTTTCCTTAAAGCCCACTCTAAAAGCAAAAGTCTAACTAGGTGCTATAAGGATTCAGCGCTGTCACCACTGGGACCTGGCTTCAATTCCCGGTCGGAGAAGCTTTGCCGTGACCTAGTCTTAGAGAATCCTGCTCTGGCAGGGGGATTGGACTAGGTGATCTTTCGGGGTCCCTTCCAACTCTTAACATGCTGTGATGCTGTGATAAGACACTGCTGCCTATTTAAAGTAACTTATTTGACAAGTTTGAATACAATTAAGATGTCCAAGTGCATATGTGCTGACTTTGGCTAGAATGACTTCCCTTTCACTGTTGCTTTTATCTTCCCTCTGCTTCTTCCAATTTCTTTGCTCACTCATTTATTAGATATTGTCTTGAATTAGCAGCATGTGCCATGCAGGTAATACCGTTTGCTGTGTGTCTGTGCAGATGATTACATGTCTGCATTATTTCCCACCTCTGCTTCTGTTGTTAGTTGTGTTAGGAGACCAGCATGGCCTAGGATTTAACTAAAACACCCACACATCAGCCTGCACCTGGGCATGATATCTCTGGGATGCTCTTACTATATGCTCCTAGATTCAACAGTGCAGAGTATGGCAAAGGTCATGTAGAATGGTTCAAATTTTGTAAAGCAGAGATGAATCTGCTGTCATCTGTACCTCTGCATGCCTTGACTCGCTTTCCTGCTTCACTGTTTCCTGTCCCTTCATCTGATACAAATATTATTGTCAAAAGAAACATGGTTCTGATACCCTGCAGATACTTAAGCAAGTATCCTAACCCAGAAAAAATGGTGGACTTGCTGAGAAGGCATCCACAGTGAGAGGAGAGCTTCAGAGGGAATACTTACCTTCAGAGACTGCTGTAATTACAAGAAATTACCAAATGGGCCAACACTGACAAGTGCCACATAGGAATAGATGTACTCACATCCATCAAAGACACAGTCAGACTCATATTGCTTCCTCTACTCATCTGAAAAAGCATCTCTGCAAGGCAGCCACAAGTGCTTAAACATCAATGAAAGCCAGGCTTGCCTAGTCCTTCCAAATGTTGCAGGGAAGAAATATTCAAAAAGCTACTGTAAAACTAATGAAAACATTTCTGCTCTGGACTATGAGCAGAGAATCCTGGAATCAAAGCAGGAAAAGCTTCTTTCTGTTTTGTTATCTGCCTGCAAAATCAGTGGATATCTAAACTAGAACAATATGTACTGGCAGCACTGCCCCAGTGCAGGCATGGCTCCGGGCAGAGCTGAGTGTGGCTGCTGTGCCAAGCAGCCTTATGCACCAGTGATCTCTGAGATTTGCTTCTCACAGGGAGCTGAAGGCTGCAAAAATCTCTTCCCCCAACACACTCCCTACCTTTATCAAGAGCAGGCTTGATCCTTCTAATTAAATAGTCTCTCTTCAAGGAACATCAGGGTCTACCATGAAAACAGAGGAAACTAGAACTGCCACAAATACTTAGTTATTTGTATCACTGCTGGCAAAACAATAACATTCACAAAAAAAGCAAATAAAAATACAAGTATTCTGTGCCCTGTGTTTTGTGCACCATGCTCGTAGTGCTGGCATTTTCTTGTCATGCTAGGAGGAATAATACTATGTGAGCAAACAAGGTTTGCCTTGCTGTCAGTGGAAGTGTGTTATTACAAGCACAAATACAGAGAAGAATGTTTTTAGCTGCTGATGTTAGCTTTGAGAAGCCCTGGCAAAAAAGAACAAACAAAAACAGAAACAAAGTTCTCTCTGACCAGTGCCCGCTATTCAAAGAATAGTGCTTGACATGTTAACACAGGTAGCCAGAACATTATGAAAGAACCTTATGAACAGTTAGATGGATTTGGCTGAATTCCAGTGGTGTGCAGTAGCTCAAAGTCACTTGCTAGTAAGAAAACACTTGCTAGTTTGATCCTCCATTTAGACAGCCACGTGTGAGAGAAACAGGGCAAACTTACTTATTTCAAACATACAATTGATTTTAACCCACTGTGTTAATTTACTTTGGCTCTTTTCTCTGTATGGTTTGAAGGCTCGTCATGTTTCATAGTAGTGCTTTGTTTGCAATGCTTTACACTGAAAGAATCAGAGAAGTTGGAGTAACACCCTGAAGTCCCTTTCTCGGCCTTTTTCTGAATGCTTTCCATCCCTTGCTCTTAAACTGTTCAGGCAATTTGTGCAGGCCTTTAGAGAAGAAATTACACTATGGTTTACTAGAATTACAATGCCAGAAGTGAGTAATAAGCTAAAAAATAACACTTCTTTATTCCAGTAGAATATGCTTTTTTTTTTTGCAATTTCAAATTTCTGACATCTAATTTTCCAATTTTGTAGTGTTAACAAAGCTTTGGAAACTACACTGTATCTTCTGAGGCCCATGTGCTGCAGACAGCTTTTGCAGTAAAACAAGTTTGCTTAGAAGTAGGTTAATTTTCCTATAAAATTAGTCAGAGAACTCACCAAAATGAGACCAGTTCAGGAATGTCTTCAGTCACCCTGTTGTTACACAATGCACAAACCTTATCACTCCTTGCCGTGCCAACTGCCTGCATACCCAACAGTCTTTCTAATGAGCTCTTAGGTGAAGAACAGACTTCCGGGTTATTAGGTGAAAAATTGGAGTCCGAGATCCACTGTAGTACCACCGTGGGATCTACCAATTGCTGTGGCAAACAATGAGACTTAGAGTGCTTGTTTTAGACTTTCTTCACAGTGGATCTGAAAACTCTTCAAGAAAAAGAAGTGCAAATTTCCTGTGGTTCTTTCACGGCTTCTGCACTGGCATTCATCTGACTTTTAAGAACCAGCTCCGTAGCTAAAAATATTAAGCTATTGAGTAATAAATGTACAAAGTCATATACAGGCTAGGTTGAAGGTCCTTCAAAAGGATCACTTTAAAGAGCACAGTGAAAGGCAGGCATCATAGAAGGGGTCAAAATAAGAAAGTGAAAATCACTAGCTTTGTCTTTTTAAAGCTTTTTTTTCCGAGATATGCACGTGTATCTGGTTTGTGTTTGGGTATTGGAGTACTGCTTATGGACATGAGCAGATACACCTTGAAATGTATTAAAGAATAAGGATGAGTGAGAGGTTGTAAAGATTTTTTAAGTAATGTACAGATCTTAGCCCTAAAGCAGGGGACATTTTAATTTTCTCTTTTCTTTCTGTCAATCTCTTTTTTTAAACTCACAGTTTCCATGGAAACGAAACCTTTCTGAGACTTGAGCACAGACGGAAATAAGCTTGATTTCAGGGAAGGCAGAAGATGGTCTATTGTGCCAGCTGTGACTCTGACACCATGGCCTTATTTTCTGGAGGAAATGACAATTTGTGGAAAGACTTACTTGCTCACCCTTGTGCAGAGCTCTGTTTGTGTTCTTAGTCCTTTTCTGGAAGGATAAAGACAGGCCATGGCTTTTGAAGCTTTCTGATGCACCAAGAGAAAGAGAGGCAGTTTAACAAGTTAAAGAATCTTGAGTGTAATTGCTGTGACCTTCAGTGATAACCTTCTGAGTGGTGGGGCAAGTAAGAGAAGGAAGAAGCAGTTAAGTTATCTCCTAAGATTTGGGGTGGTTTGGGATTAACAAAAAAAAGGAATCTTTTCAAACCATATGCAAAGTTGTGAGCCCTGATTAAAGATGCGAGGACTGGAAAGGAGACTGGGAGGGCAAAAGGTTCCTCACAGGGTGGACAAGTTTTATGCTATTGATCTGTGACTTGCTTGATGTATAGCCTTTCTGTATCTTTCTGCCAGACTGCTCATTTTGGGCTTCAGTGGGAGAAATTACTGAAAATCTCAACAACCAACAGTCACACTACTCAGATATTTTTATGTGCTTGGACTGTGGCTTCTAATGCTTACAGTTCTGCTGTTTTCACTCCTGTCCCAGTTTGGGTTAGAACAGAACTAATTCTGTTCAATGATTTTACTTTTCAGATAAATCTCCTTCAAGTAACTGCACTTTCTGAAACTAACAACATGTTTTTACAGACACTGTCTGCTTCTAGCAGTGATAAGACTTAATGTTTAGGTTTACTACCAAAGATTGGTATGCAAAGCAAGGTCACTGCTAAATGTTGTGTCTCATATTTGGGGTGCAGAGTAAAAATTGCATCTTTTGGGAGGAGCGGACAGGACAGGTGACCCTAAACTGACCAACTAAATATTCCTTCCCATATACATCATATTTGGTATAAAACTGAGGGTCAGTCTCTTCTCTCTATCCTCTTCTTCTTCTCCTGGCTTGTGAGGAGAAATCTCTTTTCTCTTCAATAATGATCCATAATTTCTTGCATCCAGTACCAGGATCCAGCCCCTGAGCTGGCTCCTGTCTGCTGCTGACGCTTTCTAGTGAAGTATCAGTGGTGACAGTGATGCAGTTACCATCAAAGGGGGTTTGGGTTCTCTTACCCTCTTTCCCACGGCAAAATGGGGTAATAGGGAGCATCTGTCATTGGGTTGGTGACTGGACCTGCCTTGACCCTTGACAACTCCTGAAGCCAAGAGCCAGCATTATTATTAAGGTGGGAGAGGGCCACTCTGGTCTAGCACATGCAAAGGAAGAGGATATCACTCATTGCCTCTATGGAGCAGAAACATTTTTGGGAAAATAGTGGTAGAGACTCTGAGCTTCTCCATTTCCCTGAGTCTTAGGACAGGAAGTAACACACGAATGACAGAATAGTAGAAGAGTTTCTGTCTTTCTTTACTATCACAGAATATTTTTAAGAGATGCAGAAGACAAAACCTGAATGGAGTTCCCTTACTGAACTGAACTGAAATGTTTATACAATGCAGACAATATGCCTACAAAGCATTGATTTCCCTCCTCCTTTTCATCTTCCTCCACCATATCTCTTATTTGCTTATGAGGACAGATTGTCCTTGTGAGACGTCTCTGAAGTTGGCAATGCCTAAGAAATACGCTGCTCAGTTGTATCAATGGCAGTCATGAAGAACAAAACTGCCTGGATACATTATACATCCAGTTTACCCAATATGTAATTCAAGACAGGCCATTTATTCAGTTCAACTACATGTAAAGCAGAGCGGCTCTGTGAAGGAATGTGCAAGATCAGGAAGAAAGCCTTAAGTGGTGTTCATTCATGTTTGCACATGTCTTCTCCACTTGTAGGGAAGTACAATATGCTGGGGATTTTCTTGGCCAACTGCTTTAAACTGTTTCAATTACTGTCTACAGCTAGATAAACACTATAAATCACAAGCTTGTTTAAAGGTAGAGCAAACCATTTTCTCTGATAAGCAAACCAGCCTCTGCAAAGTTACTTCCTTTTGGTTCAGTCTTATCTGCCCATTGCAAAACCAAATAATGAGGCATTTAATGAAAGATCAGGATTAAGAATGAATACCACAGCAGTTTAATATTTCTTCCATTGCCCATGTATATGGGAAAAAAACCCAGATGTTGAGTTGTGTGCTTGGCTACCCAAAGACAACTACACTGTCCCTGATTTGTATGTTAGCTCTTTCTCCTTGCTGTCACCTGTTTTCTGTCCTTATGCTACCTTGGTTTAGCACACTGGTTGGTAGGGCATGAAGTGCCATTTGTAAACCTCTGGGAGCCACTGATCTTGCATAGATGATAATAACTTCCATTGTCTGAAAATAGTCAAGGAAAAACAGTTGGGTCCACTGTGCAGGGAAGGATGGGTCCTCAGGGCAGTGTGGATGTCTTTAGGAGGCAGAAACAGTCAGATTAACAGCAGAAGTGTTCGGGTAAATCCAAGGGCACCCTTATACCAGAGCAGGCAGGACACATACAAGCACAACAGAAGCCTGCGTGGTTCCTTTGCAAAGAGTCTGAAATAGCCCCTAGATATGCTGCCTGCCCAAGTATGGATATTCATAGAGATAGAAACGTCAAGACCACCGAAAACAACCCTCAGAACTTCACAGCTGTTAAGCTTCTCTCAGCCTTTGCTGCAAGGTACTAGATCCTCTGCAACTCAAGAACTTAGGTTGGCCATTAATGAGACTTAAGCCGTGCAGAAGCTGTAAATCTTCACACTAGCTTATGACACTGTTCATTAAGCGGTTGTTCAGCACCAAAAAGAGACAGCCCATAGTGGCATTTCTAATACCTGATTTTATTATACTGACAAATTTTTTTATAGGGCATGTACACCCTGCTGGTGAATGTGACTTCTGAATGGTTTCTTCACCCTCCAAGGATGTTACCAGTCTCTCATGTTTCTGGAAATGAGTCCTGTGTTCACAGCACCTCCAGAAAGACTGAGTCATGAACCTACAGAGGAAAACAGAGGTTTTCACATGGGAGGTCTCACATGACCTCGAAAGGAAAAACCATCCCACCAGTTCCCTTTAGCACTGAATTCCTCAATATGCTGACACTCATATTCATTTCCATATTCTCACCATGATATTTTGGATACTTTCCTAAAGGCAGTGTGAGAGCTAAGGAAGAAATGCTCACCGCCATTGCCCACTAAAAAGGAAGAACTGGACAAAAAGCTGCTGTCATGTTTGAGCCACCTGTGAGTTCAATGGAGTGTTGTCACTCTCCTAGGAGGAAGGGACATGGCCCACCAGCAACACTAACGGTGTAAAAAATCAGTGAAGACGGTTAAATCCAGTGTATGTATGTGTATACATATGCATATAGTTATGCATATAGAAGAATGCTACAAAACATGAGCTACAGCTAGAGACTTAAAAGCCGAGGAACAAACTATGAGGAAGGAGAACAGGGAAAGGAAAAGTTTGAAAAAGGGCAAAAAGATCTCTAATTTAGGCTATTTGAATGTGATAAAAGTGTTTTATTTTGCACACTTTGCTGGAGTGAGGATAAGAAGGCAAATAGCTTATATTATTCAATCAATAACAGTTGCAAATGTGAAACATTAAAGAATGAGTCATTCCCATTCTCATGGCCAACTATCACAGTTTGCTGAGGCAGCTGATACGAGAAGCTTTGTCAGTGCAGTTTCACAATCCATAGTCCTTAGGGTGGCACAAGTTATCAGCAGTCAGAACTCAGCTCATAATACGCAGGAGTTGGAAAGGGATTTCTTTTCCTTGACCAGACAAGGGGTTGGGGGTGACAATGCTGCCACTGACTTGCTGCCTTCCCTGTGCCAGGGCAGGGAAAATGCAAACCACATTGTGAAGCCCCAGCACTGCAAAGAAGTATCACCACCGCTGTACATCCTGTTTTTTGGAAGAGAGAGGTGGAAAAGAATGGAGAAGGTACAGAGTACAATCCAAATTCAGCTTTGAGTCCTCCTCTGCCTTGGTTTGAAGACTTTTGAGTGTTGATCTTTGATAATTTCTACAGTAAGGGGAGGGAAAGTATGGGCAGGGACCAGGACTTGTCTTCTCATCTTTTTTTGCCTCCTGTCAATAAATACAAAGGCTCTAGGGCAAGTTTTTTAATAGAAACGGGAATCAAGACAGACATCTCATAATATTTCCCTGTGATCACTTGGGTATTTACAGTGGTCTTGGCTGAGAGGCAAACTCACCCCTCAGAAGAAACCTAGATGTAACTTCAATGCTCCTGTCATGAAGGAGAGGCTCCACTCGGTCATGTCTGTTCAAGAGCAACTACCTACAGCACACTGCCTTTCTCAGACTCTGAGATTGCAGCTAGCTCATGGCCCAGCAGCTATACACAGAGGCTTGGGTCCTCTTTCTGCAGGTGCCCTGGACCGGAGGAACTGAAGAATGCCTTGATAGTGCAAACAACACAAAGGGTGTGTTTTCACATGCAAAATAACCTTACCAGCTAGGAAGGGTGGTTGCCCTTTGGCAGCTTTAACTCCTTGCACAGACAATTTCATCATGGGTGCTTTTGCACTGAGGACCTTTGAAGTGGAAAGACAGTAGCACTTTTGACCCAGTCATATTGCAACACCATCTGCCTTAAATAGCCACAAGCCCTTATCATTCTCATCTCTCTTTTTTATTCTAATCAGGCATTATCCCTGTACTCCTTTTGCACATTTTGGCATGGAAGACTTAGATTAACTAGCCCAACATTGCATTTTTAGTGGAAGTCTGCTGCAAAGGTTTTGTTTTTCTAAATCTGGTCTCTTGAGTGATTCATAAGATCTATATTAATATATGGCACAGTAGAGCTGCATTGGTTAGCAACCTAAATCTGCCAGATGGCTTAATAAAAAAGATAAGCATAAAGAGAAAATTCACTTTCAAATACAGCATAGTGACATGAGTATCCATAGGCCTGAAGTTCACAGCACAAAACCACCATGTTATAGCAGTTTTGAGCACACTGCACTCTCCACCAGAATGCAGGGGAAGATCAAGTTTAGAAAAGAAGGGCTTTAAATAGAAGTTCAGTTCAAAAATAAAATATACCCTTGGAAGTTATGTTCCTGTAATAAATTTAGAAACAAGAGTAGAATGAAAAATTTGCTAGGATTCTCAGGTGACAGGCTGCGTAGTCAGGTGGACATCCCTAAATGCTGACATGTGGTTTCAAATACAGACTTCCAGGAAAAACAGGGGCAGGACCATGTCTTTTTTTTCTGTTTGCTATACAGTGCTAAGAACACTGGAGATGTGTGAAAAACTATAAATCTTCATATGTAGGCCATCTGGCTAGAATGGTATGACGGCTCATATTAATAGTTTCATGTACTTGATGGTTGTCTCCTTGTTTCCAAGTAACGAGTATCACAGTGGCCAAATCTTCAAACCTCTGCTTTCACCAAGGCATAAGAGTAAGTACCTATTCAGATGTGCTTTGCCCACAATAGCTTCCAGTCAGACATGCCTGGACAGATTTTTAAAAACACTTGGCAATGACGATCCAATACTTAAAATTAATTCCAAAGAAGCTTACTTGTTTATATCAGAATCCAGCAAGGAAGGACTTGAGCATGGAAAGAGAAATAAAAAAGGGTGGTTTTATTTTGCCTGCAGAACGGGTTTATTTTTCTGTTTACTTATACTTTACTGGGAAATTCATTCCAGTATTTTTTTTATTATGAAAAAATTTCACTATAAAAATGCAATATTGTGTGAAATATTTGGAACATATTAGCTCCTGTGAATTTAAACAGCAATAAGAATATTTTATGCAATTTTTGAAAAAAATATTGTTTGTGGATCTAGGCTGATATTTTTCCCAGCTGCTGGAAGAACTGCCACAAACCAGAAAGTCAGTTATTCACATAGCTAGAATACTTGTTTTTTGTGGGATTTTTTGTTTGTTTTTTTCTTTTTTAAAAATCCTATCTTTACTTTTGTATGGTTTTATAATGAGACTGGGAAAATATAATCCTGTGCATTTTCATGAAACTATAGTTCACTAAATGAGCTAGGGAGAAAGAGCTTCCCAACTCTGCAGGTTCTTCTGTCAGGAAACATGAGGGCAGACTGTAATTTTTACACAGATAATGCATGTATAATAGAGACACTACTTCAAGATGTCTTTTTCTTCCTACTATATTTAAAGAGTTTGCTTAAGGAAAAGAGCGAGGTTGGGTTTGTGTATTACGCAGCAAGATAACAAAAAGCTGCCTTAATCACGTTCCTTATTGCTGACTTGTCATCTGTTCATCTCACTGATTGTTCAGACTATTTTTACAGTTAAAAAATAAAAAATTTCCATGTATATTCTCTTTCCAGAAAGAGAGAGCAACAATGTGATGAAGTTTTTTTGGTATCAGAAACATGATGTTGAGTATAGGAAAAAATATTTTTCGCTGCATTATAATCTTTAAACTTCTGTTAAACCTAGTAATACTTCTGACAATTATTTTTATAGATATTGAATCTGGCCTAGGTGCAGCTTCAATTTTGTAGTAGATCTTTAGGTATAATCTGGAAACCAACACTGGACTCTTGATCATTTTAGTTTTGCATCGACTTGTAAGAATAATGAGTGTTTGAAAAGCAAAAAAAAAGCAACATCTCCCTGTGAGAAGTCCAAGAATTCAGTTCCAAGTAAAAAATCTGGAGACCCAGAAGATGATGAAACTGTGGCTCTGTCAGCACAACACTGAGCCTGGGTTACTGGCTCCCCAGTAGCAGGTAAGGGAGCCTTACCTTTCTGGAGCTTTGGATTCCTGGCAAAAATTCAGTTAAAAGTTGTCAAAAAGCTATCAGTTTCAAAATCATTGTTTTTCAAACATCTCTTCAGAAAAGCAAAATAAAACTTAATTTCTTTTGAAAAGAAATTTTCTTGACAATTTGAGGGTTTTCTTGCATGGAAATTCCAGCTTTCAGTTACCATCATCATTCTGTTTTCTGAGCTTTCATTCCCCATTTACTGGGCACAAAGACACTTTTATATCACAGAATTATTAAGGATGAAGAAGACCTCTAAAATCACCAAGACCAACCATTGAACCAACACCATGACCCCTAAAATATGCTGCAAGGTGCCATGTCTACACATTTTTTTAACAGCTCCAAGGATAGTGACTCCACTATTTTCCAGGGCAGCCTGTTCCAAAGCTTAAGCAGTCTTTCATTGAAGAAATTTTTCCTAGTACCCAATCTGAACCTCCCCTGGTGCAACTTGAGGCCATTTTCACTTGTCGTATCACTAGTCATCTGGGAGAAGAGACTGATCTTCACCTTGCTACAATGTCCTTTCAGGTAGTTGTAGAGAGCGAGAAGGTCTCCCCTGAGACTCTTCTTCTCCAGACTAAACAGCCCCAGTTCCCTCAGCCACTTCTCATAACACCTGTTCTTTAGACCCTTTACCAGCTTCGTTGCCCTTTAGTCATGCTCCAGCAGCTCAATGTCTTTGTTGCAGTGAAAAGTCCAAAACTGAACATAGCATTCAAAGCGTGGCCTCAACAGTGCCAAGTACAGGATGACAATCGCTGCCACAGTTCTGCTGGCCACACTATTTCAGACACAAGCCAGGATGCTGTTGGTTGTCTTGGACACCTGGGCACACTGCTGGCTAATGTTCAGCCTACTGTTGACCGACATCTCCAGGTTCTTTTCCGCTAAACAGCTTCCCTGTCACTCTGCCCCAAAGCTGTAACGTTGCATAGGGTTAAGACTGAAGTGCAGGAACTAGCACTTGGCCCTGTTGGACCTCATCCATTTGGCCCAATTCCACCAATCCAGACTGTCCAGATCCCTCTGCAGAACCTCCCAACCCTTAAGTAGATCAATAACCCTGCCCAACTTTGTGTTGCCTTCAAACTTACTGAGGGAGCGCTTGATCCCCTTGTCCAGATCATGGACAATGCTATTAAACAAGACTGGCTCAAATACTGAGCCCTGGGGAACACCACTTGTGGTTTGTGACCAACTGGATTTAACTCCATTCATCTCCACCCTCTGGGTTCAACACTCCAGTCAGTTCCTTATCCTACAGAGTACTCCTGTCTGAGCTGTGAGCTACCAGCTTCTCCAGGAAGATGTGGCAGGTTTGGATTTTAGCAAAGCTTTTAATACTGTCTCTCTCAGTGTCCTGCTGCACAGAATGTTCAGCATACACCTAGGCAAGTCTGTCATACATTGGGTGAGCAACTGGATGATGGGTCAGACCCAAAGAGCTATAGTAAATGGGGGTACTTGTGGTCAGTGGTCAGTCACCAGTGGGTTCCCCAGGTCTCAGTGTTAGGGCCAACACTCCTTAATGCTTTTATAAATGAACTGGACACAGGAATCAAATGCACCTTAAGTAAGTTTACAGGTTATACAAGACTAGGAGTTGCTGTGAACTCCCTCGAGGGTAGAGAGGCCTTACAGCAAGGTCTGGACACACTAGAAAGCAGTCCAGTCATCAACCATAAGAAATTTAACAAGGTCATGTTCTAGATTCTCCACCTCAGATACAGTAATCTGTTTGTACATACAAACCGGGGGACAAGAGGCTGGAGAGCAGCCCTGCAGAAAGATACCTGGAGGTTTGGGTTGGTGGCAAGTTGAATATGAATCAGCAGTGTACCCTGACAGCCAAAAGGGCCAACCATGTTCTGGGGTNTGACAGCCAAAAGGGCCAACCCTATTCTAGGGTGCATCAAACACAGCCTGGATGGCTGGTTGAGGGAGATAATTGTGCCACCCTTCACTGCACTGGTGTAGCCCCATCTTGAGTACTATGTGCCATTCTGGGCACCTCAATAAAAAAGGACATCAAATTGTTGGGCTTAAGCTGAGCCAGGGTAGGTTTAGATTGGATATTAGGAAGAATTTCTTTACTGAAAGAGTGGTTAGATATTGGAATGGGCTGCCCAGGGAGGTGGTGGGGTCACCGTCCCTGGAGGCTTTTAAGAGGAGGATAGATGTGTTTCTTTAGGGGATGATTTAGAGGTAAGAGTAGTGTAGGGCTATCGGTTGGACTAGATGATCTTGAGGGTCCTTTCCAACTGTAATGATTCTGTGATTCTGTGATTCTGTGTTAAGAGTGTGCCCAGAGGAAGGCAACAAATATGATGAAATATCTCAAGAGAAAGACTTAGGATGAATAGCTGAGGTCACTTGATTTGCTCAGCTTGGAGAAGAGAAGTCTGAGGGGTGACCTCATTGTGTGCTATAACTTCCTCAAGAGGGGCAGTAGAGGAGGAAGTGCTGATCTCTCTTCTTTGGTGACCAGTGGTATGACACAAGGAGAAGTATTGGAGCTGTGTTGTAGGAAATGCATGCTGGGCATTAGGAAAAGATATCCACTGAGTGGGTAGATGATCACTAGGATAGGCTTCCCAGATAAGTAGTCATGGCACCAAGCCAGTTGGAGTTCAACTGTATGTTCTTAGTCACACAGTTTAATTTAGGTGGTCCTGAGCGGAACAAGGATTTGGACTGGATGACCATTATGGGTGCCTTCCAACTTGAGATACGCTATGGTTCTATGATCTCATCTCTAGTAAAAGCATATATTGTATTATGAGTAAAAAGACACAAATCTGAAATAACCCTATAAGAAAAGGGGAAATCATAGTAGCGTTGCAGGAAGAAGAAACAGCAGTGTAACAGCTTGTATCACCAGGTTTTGCTACTCTTCAGGATTAAGCAGACAATCCACTACGAAAAATAGAACAAGTCTTAGAAATCTGTTAGCTCTACACATATGCCAACATCTTTGATTAAAATCAAACTTCAGGTTTGAGTGTAAGTACATTTTTGAGTGTTAGCTGAAAATCTTGCCAAAAGATAACTTTGCTGTTTTTTAAACAAAGTTAGCCATCTTCAGGTCACATGAGTTTCACTGCTCGATGTGGCTTCTCAATACATTCAAAAAATTAAACAAATTGAGCACAGAGGTAGGAAACCTATCAGAAATCAATCTTTACAAAACATTATTTACAATGTTTACAAAAAGTCTTTCTGTTGAAACAGGCAGTTGAAAGAAGCAGTCATCTTGCACCAGAATGAGAGAGAGAAGCTGAGCCACGTAACAGTAAAACCAAGCTGACACAGAGATATAGTTAAGGGAATTACAACTGTCCAAAACTAGAAAGCAACAGGTAGAGCATCTGAGCTTGGGCAGGTACAGGAAATACTCGAGAAGACACTGTTTAATTACTCTGCAGTTATTTGACTGAATAATCCAAATGAGTTTTATTCAAGAAGTGTCAGAGAGTATCTTACTGTGAGACAGCAACTTTGCCTGCAAAATGGATTAAAAAGTATAGAAGAGCTGTGCAACAACAAACACACAGATGGTCTATCATCACACAAGCCAAACATACTTGAAAAATCAACTTGTGTGTTAAAGAATTTTGGCCTTACAAAGGAGAATTCACTTGTATGGTGGCATGGCAAAAGGTAGCCATTCTGCAAGAAGTGTGGGTATCAGGACTCAGATGTAAAATAGGGTATAAACCAACCTGACATTATGAACAGAGCCCTGCTACTTATTGTCTCCACAGAAAATGGCAGCACCTGTGCACTGTTCCAGAAAACACATGAATGGTTTACCTGCATTTTCCCTATGCTAGCTGCTTCCCCTCTGTACAACATTTGAAAATTAAGACAGAAAAAAAACCAAGCCAAAATAAAAAGGTGAGATAGGTAAAGAAAGAAATTTCCGAAGAGAAAATGCAGAAAAGCTTTACAAGAAAGTAAAGTCAAGACTGCACATGTTTCCTACTAAAAAGAGAACTCAAGATGGCACAAGAAAGTCCTGATAGCTTTCCAAAATCAAGGGTAAAAAAAGGTGTTAAAACATGCAGAGATAAATAGAGCAAGAAAAGAACCCATGGCAAGCAGAGACAAAGAGAAATGCGTTGCTACTACATCCTGCCTTCTCTTCAGGGGCTTTCAAGGACACCAGAAAAGAGAACAAGTCAGTTCACTGAGGAAGAAAAAATTCCATCAACACCTCGTTGATCCTGGAAGACTGCTGGTGGCAAAATGCCTTTGAATTATACCAGACTGTAAGAAATCTGGCCAAAGCAGGGTGCCTCAACCCCACTACTGACACTGCCAGGCAAGGAAACTTTTTTATGTGGTCAAAGCGTGGGAACATTAATGGTTTCACACCTGCTGTGGAGACTGTAATTTTCAGAGCACGGTATTAGGAAGGTCCATGCAGAGCTCTGCTGTTGGATTTGTAAAGAAAGGAATGGAGGGAGAAATTTCTGGAAATGCAGTAAGAGCTGGCTTTTGCTTATCTTAATGGCCACTTCAGAGATTTTCACTAAGCTGCTTCTTCTCTGTTGCTATGTGAGCTATTTATGAATCTGTCCCAAAATAAGCCCTGAATGACTCTCACATCTTCTTTCTCCTGCATTACAGAATGCAAGCCCAGCCCAGGAGAAACTCAATGCCTGAGTGCAGGACTGCTGCTCTGCATGCAGATGAAATGGATCATGAACCTCCAATAAAGCTCACATCTTCAGGGTTCATCTTTGGATTTAGCTGTTCCTGCTTCGATATCTGCCTGGAAACAGGCTCCCAACAGATCTAGCTGAGCTGGTGATGCAGTGACCAGGACGTCAGCTTGCATACTGGTGTTAGTTAGCTAATTAATGGCCAGCTTCTTGACACTCTCCAGCAATGGGATACTCAGATCAGCCTTTCCTCACACGTAGGGCCAGAGTCCGAAGTATCTGACATGGGGGTGTTGCAAACAGCAAGCCCAAAGGAAGTCAAAGCACCCTGTGTTAAGCAGCTCCTGGGGCTTTTGTGGACTGCATTCTGTTCATTTTGCATGCTGCCCAGAAAAATTCAATGCAATTGGGAATCACTCATATCCATTTTAGAGGGACAGAAAATACACCAATCATTTTAATTACATCAAAAGCTGTGTGTCAGAGAACTAACCTTGGATAGACATTTTTGCAGCTTGGCTGGGCTCAAATTTCACTTGCACTCAGATTTGAATCTGGAATTACCCCTTCATTCTCTTCTTCTTCATCAATTTATGTAATTTCATTCCCTGCAACCTCTTCAGTAAGAGCTCCTATCATGACGTACAGCAGACTAGATATCGCTACACTATTCACATAATCTGGGCTCTCACCCAGGATCAAGTATACAGTTAGAGGTTTTGTTTGTTTGTTTGTTTGTTTATACATTTATCCAGACTGTGAAATCCCATTTCTTTTTCTTTTTTTTTTTTTGAGGGGACTCACACACAGAGACACACACATAAACAGCCTTTGGTCTTTTGCAATAGTCAACGATAGGCTTTTGATTCCTGCAACAGCTTTTGTTGGTTTGCCATAGCTGTCTTCTCAAGGAGAAGGACAAGAAACGTCGTTGTCCTTGTCGTTTGTTTTGTTTCTTTGTTAGCTTTTAAGATAAAAGTTTAGACTTTCTTTTTATTTTGTGGTCCTGAGAGCTGGTAAGGAGGAGCTGTGGAATAAGGAAGTTTGAGGGAGGCAAGGGAGGGGAAACAGAAGAGGTTGCAGACTGGAGAGGATGAAGAAACTTACTGATTGCTGTTGATGAAACTGTATGGAAAAGCTGAGATGAAAAGACTATTCATTGCTGCAGCTTTGACACTGTACTTTTGGATGTCCCTTGACTTGCTCAATACAGGACTGCAGGGTGGCAGAATGGACTTCTTCACCTCACTATCTGATTTTTACTTTAAAATGCAGACAGCATTCAGTGTTAAGAAGTGTTTCATCTAAAACTTAAATAATTATTTGACCAATAGCTCGTACTAGAGGAAGTTGAGAAACACTCTTTTCCAAAGCCCTAGGTCCTGTGGCTTCTAAGAAGACAACAGAAATTTCCAGACTAAGACTGTGCTCAAGTGACGTTAAGAAGCAGCAAACTGTAGACTGTGACCCACTTGCTATCAGGCACATTATCTTGTTTAAAAGAAAACAGGAAGCAGTTGCACATATGTTTTTTAGTATCACTTCTTCACTGTGTGTCTGAATGAAAGCTCCATTTTCTTGGAGAATTATAGTGCGTAAAGCAAATGCCACGTAACTAAGTGGTTTCCACAGTTTGCTGCAATGAAAATAGAGTGCTTTGTTTATTCAACAGTGAAAAAACAGAATGGGAAGAGAAACACCACTAAAAGATCAACTCTTCTTAAGAGAGATGACGAGGAGTTAAATAGAATTTGCAGAGCAATAACACAGTCAGCCCTCCTGCCCTCACAAAACAGCACATCATTGCTGCAGTCAGTCTCGCTCACAGCAGCTCTCCTGTGGCTGTGTAACTGTTTCGCATAGGATGTAACTCCTTTTTTTCTAGACATCCCTTGAGTATCCTTCTCTAGAGGCTGCTGCACTGCTCTACTTCCTCGAGTTTTAGTCCAGTTTTACAGCTTTTATTTTAGCTCCACAGTCAGATTCTTCTTCTGCTTTATAGCAATGACTACTCTCAAATAGTTATCAGACTTCACTTCCTAATTAGAGAGGTACAGGCAGTACAAGTACAAAGCCAATAACGTGGTATTATCTATGACATACTCACATTTATCCAGTAAATGCCAAACCTGTGACTTCTTTTCCTGCCTGGCATAAGATTTTGGTAGTCTTTTGATCTCCAAAGAGTCATAGCTAAGTTTCATCTATGCCTCAATAAAAATCGAAAGATAACACTCCTCTGTAAACTGGGAAAGTAGCTACCACTCATTACTGCACAGAAATTACAATTCAAAGAACAGGGCAAAGTTAAGATGGCATCTGATTTGAAAGTCCTCCCTTAAGACCCCAGAATCCCATTCCGTCCATGCATGTTGATGTGATGGAAAAGTTTTAGCAGAAACATGTTTTGCTAAGTAAACAATAGCAAGTTAAGACAGAAGAAAAGCATTTCCATTCCACTGATGTCTAAACAGCAATAAGTGATGTCTAGAAATAACTTATGAATAGCTTTTATGTTCTGAAATTTTACAATGCTCTTAAATTTTAAGTTGCCTATATTTAAGGAGGTCTTTTTTAAAAGTAAAATGAAACTATGAAAGCCGCAGAAGTGACCTCATGCTTTTCACTATACCTACAAAAACACTAATGTCCTGTTTTTACAATCATGTAACACTTTACCTCCGCTAAGAAGCATTAGTTTTATGAATCCACATGAAAAAAACTATTTTAGAAGAGTTTCTAACATAAGAATATCTCACAGTTCTGAAAGTTCAGTTTCAGTTTTAATATTTTTTGTCAATAAACAACATTGTTTTATACCAAAGTCTCAGATAAATACCTAATGTGAACACTGAAAAAAAGAAAAAGAAGCAATGGAGAAATGAGTCACTTCTGGTTTAATAAACATACAGAAGGCAACACCCAAAATTTCCAGTTTCATGTCTTTTAATAACTTTTGCAAATGTACCTGAATCTTCCAGAGTAGTGTGGGGAAGAAAGTCATAGAGGTACCCAGTTTTGTAGTTTTGTTCTTAATGGAAAGCAGTGGAAACCTCCTGGACTTCTATCTAACAGGAGGATTTAGCTTTCACTGGTAAGGAAGATTCAGCTTTCAGATCAATATAAAATGTATTACCCATGTACTTCAGAAAATATGCATGGCAGATCCTATATAACAACATATATCTTAAAAATAAATATGTACATGACAAATCAACAAGCAGTATGACAAAAATCTGTTCATTCAGGGCACGGTATCAGAATAAGGGTTTTGGCCAAATTGTACCCTCCTAAGTACCTAAATGTGCAGTAACATTAAGTAGGTGATCTTAGGACATTTATAGAAATAGTCTCTGAAGTGCTATGCTTCAACGTTCCTCCTACAGAGCCTCCACTTGTGGTCTAGTGTATAGAAAAGAAGACAGATTGTGGATTCCAAAAATAGACCTCTTTTGCCCACAAATAAATGAAATTCCAGCTAAAATGATGCCTTGAAGAGACAAAAACAGGAGCAAAATTACAATAGACAGCATATCAGCATGCATAACCTGAGGTTGTCTCAGCAAAACTTCTGAAAATGTTGCGTATTTGATGGTCATATTTTCATTAAATAGTGAAAATATTCACAACCCCAGCCTTTCACAACCTTCAGCTATATGGGTAGTTTAACCATTCCATTTCCATGGCTCTTCAAGCCCACAGTGCAGATGCTCCTTATCTCATTTTCAATGGCACCTTATTTCAGTGGTGTAAGCAAAAGGAATAGGAGCTTGTGGTAATTTCCACAAGCTCCCTGATGCTTATTTCAGAGTTGTGATGTAATTTTGTTGTGATTTTTGAAGAGTTGCTATTTGTGACCTTCAAACCTACATCACAAATAAGGTCATTTTCTGAGTGTATTTTGAGAACTGTCAGGACGCATCTCATAAATATATTGCTTTCGGCTGCTCACCCTCCTTGACATTCAGCTTTCTAGCAAATTTTCCATTAATATCTCCATGTGAAACTTCTATTATCATATACATAGAATTTCCTTTTTGTCTGAGGGCACAGGAATCATAAAAAGTGCATCTTGTGCATAGCTAAGAGACAAAAGAGATGGATCAGATCAAGCAAACTGCAGAGGGACAAAAGGCAACAGTCACAAGGTGCAGCAAGGGAAATTCCAGTTTGAAATCAGAGGAAAAAATCTTGCCATGCAAGTGGTTTAAGAACAGGACAGAATGCCCAGAAATGTTGTGCAACCTCCATCCTTGGAGATTGCCAAGATGTGATTGAACAAATTCCTGAGCAAAGTGAGCTGGCTTTGAAATCAGACATTCTTGAAGCAAGAAGCTGAACTAGATGACCTGCAGAGCCCTTTCCACCCTTATCTGCCCTGTGGTGCAGTGGCCCCATACCTTTCCCACAGCATCACCCTTCAGCACAGCTGAGGCTACATCACAGAGCAAATCCTAAGAATGAGCACTGCTCAACTCATGGTATGAAGATTGCATTAATACTCAGACAAAATACTTTCTACCTTAATTTTATCTTGTTATATTATGATAAGCCTTCATGTGTTGGTTATCATTTGATTACACTTGACCTTTAGAACACTTAATTATATAAAGCATTTCATTTTTTTTTACATCTGAAGTAATAATTCATTTTTAAAGATTAAGCTTCCTTCTTAAATCACATCTAAACCCCAAAATGATTTTACTTTTTTCTTCTATTATTTCTGCTGCTGTCCAAAGCAGATAGTATGGGTAAAATCTTGGCCCCTTTGCATTCGGTAGGATTTTAAACATTCATTTGGCTAAATAAGGTTTTATCTTACATATTAGAGCTCTGTAAAAATGATCTTTTTTCCCTTATTCTACAGGACAGCACTGTGTACTTACTATAGCACCAGCTAATTTTTAGTCAATAACTCTTGCTTAGTTTCACATCTACACCTAGATCTGCTATATTACCTGCAGAATTAGTAGCTGTGCCTGAGATTGTTTTTCCTTACATGTTTTATTTAACATTTTAAAAATTATTTCACTTTATTATTTTATAACTATGATTGTAATAGATACTATTTCTGTGTGTCTGTATGCCTGTCTGATATCTCAGTGCAACTTTGTTCACAGCTCTCTTCATTTTTCTCTCTGCAAATTCAGTGTAAGATATCCTCAACCTCTTCATGTCTATTAACTAATATTGAACCTAGTCCCACTCTCAGAATCCAGTTCTGGTTTTATATGTTTTCTGTCTCTGAGTCCCAGTTATACAGCCTGTTGAAAAGCTATTTGCAACTCATGTCAGTTAATTATTTGCTGGCAAAAATTCTCTGTGTCCTTAATTGTAACTATTCTTCATTCTTTCTATTAGGAAAAATGTCAGTGCAGAACATATGCTAAAATATGTTCTGGTAGTATGTGACTTCCCAAAAGGAAGACAGGTCACAAGGCCAGTCTGGCTTCCTTGGTGATCTGCTTTTACCACATCTCACTTTCTTTTACTAGATACATGCAATATTAAATTTGTAATTATGGATCCTATTACCCCATCCTTTCTAATCTAGTGACAGATGTTCCCTCTGACATTTGGTAGCTCTTAGGTACAAGATAAGAAAGATAAGTTCAGGAAGGTAAGTTATTATCTTGCACTGTCAACACACCATTGCCTGATAACAACTAGAAAGCCCAGAGTACCACTAGAAGTGGAAAATGAAATTGTTATACCTATTGAGATTCTAATAGGGATGAAACACCACCTATGAACACACATGGAAAAGCAGAAGAGAAATGCTTGAGGGGTGAAGGTATGTGCTTGGTAACTTTCAATATAATGATCAACTGGCTGGGGAAAACAAAACAAAACAAAACAAAACAAAAGCAAAAACAAAAGCAAAACCAAAACAAAACAACAAAAAAAACCCCACCGAAAACCAAACAAAAATACCATAAGGAAAAATTTTACTGTGAGGAAAAAAAAAATAAAAAGGAGATCTATGTAGAATTTGTTCTTCACATCAACTAGATTGTTTTTCAGAGTTTTTTCCTCTTCCCCATATTTCTTTCAAGCTTACTTGGCATAAACTGGAAGTTAAAAGGTTTATCTGAAGTTGCCACAAGGCACAAGTATACCCTTATTTTAGGAAACAAGGTTCTGTCTTCAGCATGAGCCATTTAGGTTATTCTGTAAAGTGTATGTTTAGAATCTCCCAAAGAAGTGATATGATGGTGTAGAGGGTTCAAAGGAGAACATCCTGAAGGAGAGGTTCTTAATATGTCATTATTCTAGAAAATGTGGAAACATAACTCTAATTCAAAGAATAGTCAGAGGCATCAAAGAATCAAATAGAGGAATGTGGGTACATGCTATCACCCATTTGGTCTTTGCAGTCACTGTGAGGCAAACACACATCAGTTTTGCATATTGAAGCTGGAGTGCTAGTTCTTTTGTAAGAGGAGAAGAGCAGGGAAGAGAAGTACTACAAATGTTTTATTCTGGTAGTAACACTGTAGAAACTGAAACAATTAATAAAATAAATTAAATTGAATTATATTAAATTCTTAATAAAAGAGCACATAACTAACATAAAAACTGACAGAGTTAAATCAAGCCTTCTATGAATTAAGTCTCCAGGCTAAGTTGCATCTTCGATGGCCAGTAGAGATTTCTGTCTGAAATGCACTTTTCCAGCTAGCCTAAATTTTCTTTGCCAGAGCATGTTTCTGAGTAGACTATAGAAGGTCTTTGTAGGATCACCTGACTGGAATCCAGGTCAAACTTGGAGCTTAGACTCCTTCAAAGCTAGGGCAAACAATTTCACCTCATCTTTAATAAAACATCATCCACCAGTCATTTGCAGAGGCAAATCACACTAATACTCTAGTTTTGGGGAAAATAAGAAAACATGAGAAGGTTTAAAGCAGAAAGACTGTTGTAGACCTGCTGGTCCCATCTATGCTGCTTCCAGCATAGCTTGCTCTCCAGGTACACCCTGAGGTTGTACTATCCTTACTCCCTCTCTACTGCAGGGCCTTCTGGCACATCCATAGCGTCTGAGGCAAGTCTGTGCTACAAATATCTTTACATTTCCAAAGGACTTCTCTAACATCAGCTCTAGAACTAACACAGACAAATCCCCATGTCCCCTGAATTCATCTGACTTAAGAAAAAGAGATGCATCCCCCACCTTCTCCAGAAGGGTGAAAAAACAGATCAGAATAAACACGAAACGTCTTGCGACAAAGTGCTTAGGGTGCAAGCCCCTAGTTGTGGCCCCATGGCCCAGAATGGCTGCCTGAGAACAGGGAGGGTGCGGACAGGGGGAAGAGTGCTGCTCACAGGGCTGGAGTTCATCCATGCATCCATGTCCTCCAGCTTATGCCATAAATGCATGCTGCAGTAGGTCAGATAGGGGGATGCTGACAAGGAAAAAAGAACTGGTGCACAGCACAAAAACAGGGGTGCAGAAGGGTTTATATCTGTATGAGATGATACATACTGGTTTTGATTTTGAAATGCAGAGACATTTTTTCAAGAGAAGACCAGTGCAATACCATCACCTCTCTTCCTTAAGTGACAGACCTGACAGGCTTGCCCCCAGGACAAGTCAGAAGAGCTGAGTTGAGCCCTCCTGAGTTGCTCTACTCCTGCATGAAAGCAGTTCTGCCAAGCAAAAGGAAGTGAAAAAGTATCCTAGGGTAGGGCTTGTCAAGGTCTTTGAATCCTGAAGGATGTTTGATGTCCTTGACAAAACTATTGGTGCCTGGCTTCCCATCACATGTAGGCATGTCCATTCTGTGCAGCAGCTGGTGGCAGCCATGCTTCTTGTTCCCAGCTGATGTGGCTGGGTCTGCCCAGCACCACTGCTTAGTCTGCCCAGCACCACATGGGCATGATGCAAGATGGCTCTGCAGCAGCAGCCTTGGTGGTGACACCAGCTGAAGGGGCAAAATGGGGTGCCATGGGCATTGACATAGCCAGCGGTAGCTGTTTATGACTGCTGTGAGTGGCCTGTGCTGTAAGGCTGGCAGCCGAGCAGAGCAAAGACTGATCCCAGTCACAAGAGCATACATGAACTCTGCTTCTCTGAGTACCTCACATGAGCTCAGATCATATTGCATAGAAAAAAGCCTTTTTGCAAGACTCTATGTTTGTACACAATAGTGAGGGCAAATGAAAACTCTGTCTGCTTGTACTCCAAGTTAAAAAGACAACGGGGCTGTATCAGTGCAGATAACATAAGGTAACTGTCACAGGTAAATTCCAAGAGCAAACTGTGTCTACATGCACACCTGTATGGCTGAACAATTCTCCTGGCCCTCATACCCACAGTACCACAATTTTCTGCAGAAATCCTCCTCGTTCTCTCCTGTTCCAGTGCAACAACAGCTGGTCTGGGTAAAGTGGTTTCAAGCAGCAAAAAGAAAGATGCAAGTGAGAGGATGGAATGAGAAGAGGGAAGTGTAGCTTTGCTATGTCTGTGGTGGCTGTTCGCTAACTTCTGTTCAAAGGAAAATTGCAGTGCTTTTTTACTGAAATCAGAGGAATTCAGCTTTAAAAGAAGAAAATAATGCTTAGAGGAATGCTTAGATTTGCTTTCACACCACACTGATTTTTCACAGTCTATATCTATATATCTGATGCCAGCTATTGATAGTGGGAGTCCTGGCATGGAGTGCCTCTTTCAAGTGAGCAGCGCCAGCAGCTGCTGCTGCTGTGGACTCTACAGGGAAGCAAACCCTGCAGCCTCTGAGTAACCCCTACTCCATTCATACAGATGACCAGATTTGTCCTAAATAGCTTTTTTTGGTTTTTTTTTCAAATCTTTCGAAGTTCCAAATGCTCCTCAGAAGATTTCCACTTTTAAAAATATTGTAACTAATTAACAGAAGTCTGTAGCTGATAAAGTATATTTCTGAATAATTTGCTGGCATTTGCTCAAGAAAAAATACATTATGTAAGTGCCTAAGGAGGTTTTTAAATGTATTTTTTTCACTTCCAAAATCTCTACTGCCAGTGCATTTTGTAAAAAAAATAACTTCTTACTCTTATTAAAGAAAGACCTATGGTTAGACCTCCCATTTTAATCCAGAAGATTTCTGGCCTAAGAACATTTTCTTGTTTATTACGTTGTTGAAGTATGCTGTTGACAGATACTCTGCCAGTAGTGATTTCCCCTGGGAAAGTGAAGTCGTATAGACTTCCTTCCTCATATGAGAAAAAAAAAAATCACTGAAATGTGTTTTTCCAGGCAGCTGGTCAAGGAAGCAGGTGTCAGCCTTGTAAGAAAGTCTACAAGTTTTGCATCACAGCCTCCTTTTCCCTCTGCTCAGCTGATAGCAGCACTCGACTCACACTGAGACCATTCCTTATGTGAGGAGGAAAATACTTCCCTGTTGCCTTAAGGTGCATTTAGCCTATATTATATGTAATTTGATAGTATTTTCTGATGCAAATTCTAAAAACAACTTCCAGTTCATGTTGTCTTCATTTCCTGCCACAGCTATCTGCAATTCATGGAAGCTTATGTCTCTCTGCAAGTTGACTGACTGCTTGATTTGGATACTTAGCAGGCTTGGCTATACTTTCTATTTTGGTAAATATCCTTTCCAGATCTCCTCCTCTCCTTTCTCCCTTGCAGCTTTTACATCTCTCTCTCTGACTGGTTCACTACTCTCTTTCTTTCATTTGCAGATCAGTATCAAAATCCCCATGCAACCGTGCATTTAAATCCTCTGAGGGCTTGCTTTCCTTACACACTGGGCTGTTATGCTTGCCCTTGTCCTCCTACTCCTGCTCGTGCGGTACCAGCCTCCCATCTGTGCTGAAGCACAATCTCCCCTTGTTGAAGCAGCCACTGCCTGCTCACCCACCCAAGACATCTGGAGTTGCAGCCCTCTGCTCTGCTGAGTCCCTCAGTGCTCAGCTCTAGGAGCTTATTTGCATGCCCTTCACTTGGCTGTTAATTTCTTTCCTCCTTCTGCTGTTTTTCAGGCTGTAAATGAAGGATTACTATTGCACTCTGTGAAGCATTTTACAAAGCAAGTTGAATTGGGTGTTCTACAGTTTGAGACGAGATCATATTGTATTTTACTGTCTGTTTCTCAAGAAGGTACTACAGTATGTATCCTGGTAACAGCTAATGGAAGGGAAGGTGTTATAAATGCATGCAACACACAAAAGTCAAGTTAGTATTTGCAAGGGCTACTTCAAGGTGCCATATAAGACATCATTATTTACTTAATTTTATTATTTCCTTCTTTTATATACTCCAGCTTTGCAAAGAGGAGGTAAAAGGTGGCATCTTCTCAAATTTGGATAAATTTTGGCAAAAGACAGTTTATATTGGTGATTATTGTATGCAGGTGATTTCCTTCAGTAAGAGTTCAGAGTGCATTTTGATTTTTAGTGGGTAGTGTGAAGTAGATCACTAAGAATACAACTAAAGGAAATAAAGATCAAGGGAAAAGATAAAAACTTAGATAAACAGATTTGCTGCCACAAACAAAGCACCAAAATCCTGTTAGTGTCCATGAAAGGTGCCAACAATAAAATATGAGCTCAGCTGCTCAGCTTGTCATTTTACCTTTAGTTTTTTGTTGGTTGGTTCATTCGGTTTTATTTATTTTTAAGTGCACTGCTCAAGTAGACACTTTAGTCGATTTTCCTGCAGGTTTGTGATATTTGTTTCCTAAATATTCATCTACAACTGAAGCAAACCTGCTCCCTGAAGGGTTGCTTGCATCCTTACCAGGTTCGAGCATGCTCAACATTTCATCTAAGCTGGCCTTGGCCACATATCAACATATGTTATTCAGAGTGGCACTGGAGGCTTACTGCTCCACTGACAGGCTAGTGCAAAATGCTTAAGGGGACTTCTTATGTTTTAACTCCCAGATAAATCACTAGTTTTATTCTTTCTTCTATCTGGCTTTTCAGTTTCGTAGAATTAATTTTTTTAAGACTCCGGCTGCTCTTTCAAATATATCTGCATCTGTCCAATAAGCTTAAAATTTACTAGTGGGAAATCAGCCAGAAAATAGAAAGATCCCTAAGGTTTTACACTGGCAGGAGGCTGTGATGATGCTCTGAAGGCAGCACATGGCTTCAGATTAATTTCAGTGCTCTTCACTGAGCAGGTCTGATATCCAAGCAGTTGCACCCTCCAGGTGCAGCCAGAGGGTGTGCGAGGAAAGGAAGGCAGAAGATTATCAGTCCTTACAGCAAAGTGAGATACTCAAAACTGCATCTGGGTCTTGGCTGTAGGGCTTGATCCAAAAAACTACTTCCATTTTGAAAAAGATCTTTTCTCCCATACTACAGTCTAAAGACTGCCTGGTCAGATTAAACTTGACAGGATCCCCTCAACCAAGCTGACATTTGCATGGTTGCCAGCAGGAATATTATCAGGGCATTTCTCAGTGCAGCTGACCTACATATTGAAAGATACATCTGTTCTAGGAAAATTTCCCAATTCTGGGACACCAATGGATGACCCAGCCTTCTCCCTTTGTGGTATTGAAGTAAGAC
Organism: Galbula dea; assembly: GCA_013399015.1. NCBI lineage: Eukaryota > Metazoa > Chordata > Aves > Piciformes > Galbulidae > Galbula > Galbula dea. The sequence goes on along the minus strand of VWZX01001105.1, from coordinate 32,908 downwards.
CTGAGGCCCACAAAGAAAACTGTCATGTGTGCCATGGCTGGGAGATAGAGTAATCTTCAGCTAGGTGACCAGAATTGGGATTCAAGTCCCTCTCCTGCAACACAGCATGGTGAAAAATCTGGAAACACTATGTGCTTCCTTGGGTCAGTATTTTGACCCTTCTGTTCCCCATATAACCCTTTGCAAAATACAGACATCAATTTCTTTCTCACCTGGAAACCAGCAGGATCTGTCCCTAAGCCTGTCTTTTGACTGGGCCTAGCACAACTGTACCTTGACGCAGTTTAGGGCTTTTGTGTGCTACTTGAACAAAACAATATAATAATATTACTCATTGCTAGTGACAGAAAAGTATCTGTATGTGTGATGACCAATAATTCAAAACCCAGTTCCAGCTTTGAAACCCATTGCTTCATCTACGCCTTGCACAATTTCCAAGCAACACCTTTCTAATATTGGGAAGAAGGATGGGATCATGCTTGCCAAGGTCAGAGGGCAAAGTGGGATAAACCTTGTTGAAAGGCCAGCCAGGCTCCCTGCTGGTCCCTTTTAGCTACAGTCAAGGAAAATCTGCTGAGCTAGGTAAATTGTTAGTGACAAGGTCATTCGTTCTTGTCCAAGAACCAGTTCATACTTGTTACAACGCACCAGATGCATAGGAGTCAGTATAAGATGTGTCCAGCCTGCTTGCCACTTACTTGCAGCTTGAATACATACAGTAATCACTGCTGGTGATTACTCTGTCTTTTTCCAGGATGTTAGAGTAAACAACAGAATCAGATCTCCAGTGAGCTAGAAACACCAGCTTCAGCCAATACTTGGGGAGACTGTTGGCCTACTGCAGTTTATATCCAAACCAAATCCTGCAAGTAACCTAAACAGAGGCTTAGCATGTGACGTAAGTGGTTTGCATGACGTCTGCATAAATCCAAGAACAGGTTTTCTAATTCATTTGGTGGGAATGTTCATGAAATGTTCAATTTCCCATGAGTATTGCCTTTTATGGGCGATTTTCAATGACAGTTTAAAGCTCCCTGTTTCATTGTTGATTACTCTGTGAGTAACAAACCCTTTAAGAGATTAGAGCATTCATTTGAAGCCATAGCTGCAAACATGAGTGAGAGTTAGTAGCCTGATAGTGAGGAGACACAGAGATCTCTCGGAGTTCCTCATGATATTTTCCCTTTAATTAAAGAGTCGTCCTAGTTAATGAGCTTTGAGTCAAACTTTCCTTTAGCCATGATGAAAGAACACTGCCATTATTTAGCTACACAAGTAACAACCAGTGAAACTCCGGAAATTACTTCTGAAATAAAGAACAACCCTATCTAAGTGCAGCTGCATTTTTCTTGCCTGCAATGTAAATTCATTTTTTTACAAATATGTTCCTCTATATCATGCAAGTTTTACTTGTAAGGACTTACTTTTGATGTAATCAAACTTATATTCAAAGCAGATCAAAAGGCTCCCAGTACACAAGCTGAGAAAATACTAGCAAGATTAAAGCAGAAAGCATATACATCATCTAAAATGATTTTAGGAAATGAAATGAGCTGTGCAGTGAAAACTAGAACTAAGCAAGTTTTATCTTCTAAGGATTTGTATGCATTGCCTCATAACATTCCCCTCAAGCTGTTTCCTTGAAATAAACCCAGCCCCTTAAAACCCACTCCTCCTCTGCCTTGTCTTCCACATCAGGAAGGGCAGCAGGTATTGTAACCCACATAGTCACTGCCAAAAGCAGTATGTAACAGTGAAGGTCTGCCCACCATTCCCTCCATAAAGTACTCATTTGATTCGCTGTCTTCCACACAGGACATGAGTTTCAGAAAATCTTGTAGGACTCCCCTTGCTCACTTTTCAGGTTTGTCCTTCTGCCCTTGCTTGAAATCTGCAAACGGTTTTTGGGATCAAGAAAGGGAGAAATGCCAGCAAAATTAGACAGGTAGGCATATTATCAGTGAGACTGAAAATGTCTTCTTCTGTTAGAAGGGCTGGCTAAAACCAAGCAAAAGTTAAGTTATTTATGAACCAGGACAGTTGAGGCTCTCCCTGAGATGAGAGAGATGTTCTCGAACTACATGGAGAACAAGATCAGTATTGCTGCTTAGTCCATTATTTTATCCTCCACAACATGCTGACTCTTCCTGTGTTCTTTTCCCTTACTTGCTGCCTGGAAAACTGGGATGTTGATTATAGAATCATTCAAGAACTTTGAATGTAATGTAGCTTTTGGGGTAAGTGAGAAAGGAAGCAGGGCTATTTCCATATCTTTAACAGCTACAGTAGTCTAATAATTTGCTATTAATAGTAGACCGTTATTTATAGGCTTTGTTACCTTACCAGAGTCTTTCTGATCCGTATTTGTATGTCTTATGCACTACTTGCAGCTGTTGCAGTCTTATGTTAAAGATGGGCCAGAAGTATGCATTCCTGAGAAATAGCCCCTCTGATATTTTGCAGTCAGGGTATCCTTGCTGCCAGGCATGCTCCATAATGAAGTGACAAGTTGGTTGTCTGGATGTTACATTCCACAGATTAGTTGTCATGCCTTGGTCAAAACAACAAAGCATGAAATATTTTTCCCTTTACTGAGAAGTACAGAACATCATAATAAAAGACAAGCTCCTCTCTGCTCTTACAGAAGCAACTTCCAATACACATTTCACTGTCTGAACAAGCAGATAAAACTAATATCTGGTGTCTATAATTCGTCTTGAGTAACATGAATTAAGAATATCACTTGTGTCTTTTCTGTCATAAGATAAAAATGACCACAGACAAATGTAAAACATTCATTTTTATAGACTCCATGTTCAAGAGACTTTCATCAATGTCACTGCATGCTGTAAGATGCATCTGGTTATATTTCAGCTGAAATAGGACTAAAATCACAAGTAACTAGGCAACTCCCACTCATATTCTGGGGACTTGTGCTATTCCAGTATACATACAGAAAGTGTTGAGCTTATGAATGATGCTAGTAGGAGTAAAGCTGTGACAGAAAGACAGGTAACACCTTGAAAGATTTCTTGACTGTGGCATTGCCAATTCCCTCTCAGAAAATGCTCTGTACTCTTTGCACCTTTTGCCCAGATTTTGAGAAATCTTAATTAGGTGTGTAACTGATCTGCAGAATTCTCAAAGGTCATTTAAAGGATAAACTTTGGCAGGAAAAAAAATGTGCAGTACTAAAGAGACTGTTTACATTAGCTCCGAAAAAAAAGTTCAAATCTTTCTCTTCATCCCATAGAAACACAGGCATTTTGCCTTTTGGTACATAGCACATGAATTGTAACATAAGAACAAAACCATGCCTGACACAAATCAGCAATATGGAAAAGTTAAACAAATTTTTCACAAGCAAACAAAAAGTCAGAGAATTGAGAGGACAACTTATAGTTCTCTGAATTGTTTCTGTGTGTAATTTGTGAGGCACTTTTCATACTAAGTCTGGCATAGCAGGCTTAAAATTTTTTTTGGTCACTATTGAGCCATAAGTTTCACATGTATTCTCCTGTTTATTTACTGTGCAAATGTTCCATAAATCCTTTTGCTATGTCATTTGAAAAATTCCATAGAATTGCTTGCTTTGTAGGCTTGCTTTGGGCATCTTCCAGTAATTGTCATTTCCTATCTAGAGAGTCATTTTCCAGATTATGAAAAGATGACAACCACCAAATACTGCCTTTACCTGGGTAGAAAGCAATAGACCAAGGTGGATGGCTTCAAACTTCCCTTCTCTGTCTTGGGCTGAAAGCCCTTTCAAATACCTGTCACAGTGGTAATTGCACTGTTGTAGCAACAACAACCTCTCAGAACAACCTGTTCCATTGCCTTACCTTCCTCTGAGTAAGGAATTTTTTTCTAAAATCCAATCTAAATTTTCCCTCCTTCAGTTTGAAGACATTCCCCCTTGTTATATGGCTTTCTACCCAGGTAAAGAGTCTGTCTCCCTGTTTTTTATAAGCCCCTTCTAGTTTTGGAGGGCCACAATGAAGCCTTCCTGAAGCCTGCTCTTCTCTATGCTGGATGATCCCAACTCTCTCACATTGCCCTCATAGGGGAGCTGCTCAAGCCCTCTGATCATCTTCATGGTTCTCCTCTGGACACACCTCTAAAAGGTCCACATCTTTCTTATGCTGAGGACCCAAAACTAGATGCAGTACTCTAGGTGGGGTCTCACAGGGGCAGAGTAGAGTGACAGAATCACCTCCCTTGACCTGCTGGTCATGCCTCTCCTGATGCAGACCAGGATACGGTTGGCTTTCTGGGCTGCAAGTGCACATTGCTGGTTCATATCCAGCTTTTCATCTATCATGACCCTCAGGTGCTTTTCCACAGGGCTGTTCTCAATGATTTCATCACATAGACTGTACTCATGCCCAGGATTGCCCCAACCCAGGTGCAGGACCTTGTACTTGGACTTGTTGAACCTCATATAGTTCTCATGGGGCCACTTTTCAAGTTTGTCCAGGTCCCTCTGGATGGCATCCCACCCTTCTGGTGCATCAATTGCACCACTCAGCTTTGTGTCATCTGCAAACTCACTGAGGGTGCTCCCAATCCCACTGCCTATGTCATTAATAAAGAAGCTGAAGAGCCCCGGTCCCAGGACATACCCCTGAGGGACACCACTCCACCAGTCTCCACCTAGACAAAGAGCCATTGACCATAACTCTGTGACGGCACCCATCAAGCCAATTTCTTATCTGTCAAATAGTCCACCCTTCAAATCCATAGCTCTCCAATTTAGAGATGAGGACGTCATGTGGAACCTTGTCAAAGGCCTTACAGAGATCTAGGTAGACAAAATCTGTCAGTCTTCCCATGTCAACAGTTACAGTCACTCCATCAGAGAAGCCCCCCAGATTTGTCAGACAGGATTTGTCCTTAGTGAATCCATGCTGGTGATGCTTAAATGGGAAATGTGCATTTTAAGGTTACTGCATGTGTGGGGGTTTTGGCAGTTGATTTGAAAAGAGAACGAAAATAGAATTACATATGAAGCAGCAAAGGAAGCACTTAGTGTGAAGGAAAGCTAGTGCTAAAAATTTTAGATAATATGAAAGAAGAAACAGACTCCTTTATAGTTTCCTTTCACTCTGCTCCTCTGTGGGCTTAGCTGCCTTGTTGTGATGGTTTGGACCTGGCTCCCTGCCAAATGCCCAAACTCACAGTGATGGTGCTTAAGTACATCAGATTCAGCATCCCATACAAATGAGAGTGGCCAGTGCTGGAGTATGCTTCAGCCAAATAAAATGCCAGTGAAAACATTTCTTTCCAACCAGCATGCATCCACCAGCTCTTTTGTATCTGTTTCTGATGATGTGATGATGAAAAGCATAAAAAACCAAGCACAACTGGTTCTTCAAATTCTCATTTTGTGATGATATAAAATTCTTGCTAGGTTGTAAGATGGAACTGGAAGATGCTACTGCTGTAGGTAAAACAAAGGCATAAGACTCAGACAATGTACAAAGGAGTCTATGAAATATATAGCCCTAAAATTAAAAGTTTTGGATTAAAAGAGAGAATTGTTAAAGGGCTGATGACAGTTTAGTTTTTAAAAGAAAGAAAAATCTGATGTTTTAAAAGTTATGTTCAAGCTTGTTTCCGGCCAGTAAATCTAACCTGTGCACTGTAAGACAACAGCAAAAACTTCTGAACATTATTCATGTTAGCTAGTGTGAATCTCCTTGAAATGACAGCTGTACCTGGCCCGTAAGCCCTATGTATAGTTAAAGCCTTCTTTCACAGTATCACAGTATGTTAGGAGTTGGAAGGGACCTCAAAAGATCATCTAGTCCAACCCCCCTGCCAGAGCAGGATTCTCTAAGACTAGGTCGCAACAAAGCTTCCCTGACTGGGAATTGACCCTAAGTCCCAGTGGTGACAGCGCCAAATCCTAACCACTAGACCACCTCCATTTCATGGTATTTAAGGACTTCGTGGTAGTGTGGAAGAACTTCTGAGGGACTTTGGTTTCCAGCAGGTGCAAGGGGTGTAACATTTTCCCCAGTGTGAGAGGTACTTGAAGTGTGATTAGAAGGAGAGTCTCCACAGTACATAGTTTTCAGTCCATCAAGAACATCAGAAAGAAAGAAAGTGCTGTCCTGTATTAAGCAGTGAGGGTTGGAAAGTGTAGCATTTGACAAGCATAATTTGACAAAGTGAAATGTCACAATGGGCACAGATCTAATTTAAAAGTGGTCATCTTCTGGAATGAAATAAAATCAATTTGACATTTAACAACAACTCACTAAAATTGACTGCTACTGGAACAAAATTAACCATCAACAGATGCCTATATCTAAGAGCACCTGTAACTTAAAGAAGCATAAGGACCATGTCTTTTGAATGACTGTTAGGGCAAAGAAAGTAGATTATTTCTTTTTAGAAAAAAATTATTTTGTCATTAAATGTGATGTGTAATTGAATGGCAATGTTTTCTCCTCTTAAAAATGTGTAACTAAGATTTAGTGACCACCTACATTAAAGCTTAAATATATTGTGACTTAAGAACTTACTTAACATTAAGATCCAGGCAGTGCATAAATACTACCAATATTTTAAAGAAAGTGTAAAACCCAAAAAAAACAAACAAAGAAAAAGCCACTGGAGATAAAAGTATTTGCTGAAGTAATAATCTGACTTTAGACACATTCAGCCTCCTCAGAAAGTGCAGAAAGACTGTTTTCTTCATTTTATTTATTCAACATGGATCAGGTGAATGAGGTTGTATCTCAAAACTGAGAAACCATGCATTCCCTAAAACAAGGTATGGGAGTCAGAAATCTATTAATTCTACCACCCGAAGAATCAAGGTGTAGGCCCTGTACCAGAAAATGTGCAAGAACAACAAATTATTTATGAATGAAGTAAAATGAAGTAGGAGGCATGAAGAAGCACTAGAAATGTAAGTATTTGTTTAATTCTGTTCTGTAATGTTTTCTTTATGTAAAAAATTCACAGAATCACAGAATATTAGGAGTTGGAAGGGACCTCGAAAGATCTAGTCCAACCCTCCTGACACAGCAGGGTTCCCTAGACCAGGTCACACAGAAACACATCCAGATGGTTTTTTAATACATCCAGAGAAGGACACTCCACAACCTCTATGGGCAGTGTGTGCCAGTGCTCTGTCACGTGAACTGGGAAAAAATTTCTATGTGTATTCACACGGGATCTCCTGTGCTTCAGCTTACAGCCATTTCCTCTTGTCTTGTCATGGCTTCACCAACAAGAGCCTGACCCCATCCTCCCGACACACACCCTTCACATTTTTAAAGCATAGATGAGGTCACCCCTTAGCCTCCTCTTCTCCAAGCTCAAGAGACCCAGCTCCCTCAGCCTTTCCTCAGAAGGAAGATGTTCCAGCCCCTTCATCATCTTTGTGGCTCTGCGCTGGACTCTCTCTAGCAGTTCCCTATCCTTCTTCAACTGAGGGGCCCAGATGCGGCCTCACTAGGGTAAAGGGGGAGAAGAAACTCTCTTGATCTACTAACCACAACCATTCTTATACACACCAGAATCCCATTGGCCCTCCTGGCCACAACAGCACTCTGCTGCCCCATGGTCATCCTTCCATCCACCAGGACCCCCAGATCCCTTTCCCCTTCACTGCTCTCCAACAGCTCAGTCACCAATCTATACTCATCCATGGGGTTGATCTTTCCCAGGTGCAAGACTCAACAC
>VWZX01001105.1:0-24830 GCA_013399015.1 Galbula dea | reverse complement strand
CAGCCGTGGGTGCATCCCATCAGGTCCCATGGATTTATGGATGTCCAGATGGCTTAGCTGTTCCCTAACCCAGTCCTCCTCAACTAAAGAAAACTCCTCCAGTATCCTAACATCATGTGGGGGCTCAGGGGTCTGAGGCTGCTGAGCACAGTCTCTGACAGTATAGACAGAGACAAAGAAGGCATTCAGTAACTCCACCTTCTTTGTATCTTCTGTTACCAAGGCACCCACCTCATTCAGCAGGGGGCCTACATTGCCTCTAATATTAGTTTTTCTTGCAATGTATTTGAAGAATCCCTTCCTATTGTCCTTGACCTCCCTTGCAAGGTTTAATTCCAGAGAGGCCTTAGCTTTCCTAGTTGCCTCCCTACAATCTCTGACAACAGTCTTGTATTCTTCCCATATAGTCAGCCCCTCCTTTCTTGCCCCATAGACTCTCTTCTTCCACTTCAGCTTGTCCAGCAGTTTTTTACTTAACCATGCCGCTCTCCTGGCTCCCCTCCTTGATTTTCTACATGTTGGGATGCTCTGATCTTGAGCTTGGAAGAAGTGGTCCTTGAATGTTAACCAACTCTCTTGGGTCCCTTTATCTTCTAGTACCGTGTGCCATGAGATTTCCCCTAGCAATTTCTTGAAAAGATCAAAGTTGGCCCTATTGAAGTCTAGGGTTGTGATCCTAGTAGGTATCCTGTTCCTACCACACAAGATCCTGAATTCTACCATCTCATGGTCACTGCAGCCAAGGTTGCCCTCAACCTCTACCTTTTCAACCAGATCCTCCTTGTTAGTGAGTATCAGGTCTAGCATCACTCCCCTCCTAGTGGGCTCATCCATCACTTACATCAAGAAGTTATCGTCAATGCACTGGAGGAACCTCCTGGACTGTGAATGGCTGGCTGAGTAGCCTTTCCAGCAAATATCTGGGTAGTTAAAATGTTCTGTTTTAAATAAAGAAACAAAGTAACGTTCGAAAGGACACCTCAAAATGTGAAGATATGTTGAATGGCTCATATCACAGAGCATGGCAAACCCCACGCAGAGAGTCTTCAGAGCTCTTCTGGGAAAATGGAAGTGCCACAGTTTTGAAATCTTGGATGGGACATTAACATGCTTTGCTCTTAATAAAGAAGCTTTTCTAAAAAGAAAGAGTTGGATATATTAAGGTAGCACATAGAAGAGCAGGCATAGTAGCGGAACAGCAAAAGGCAGGTGAAGGGCCAGTGCCCCTATCACTCAGGCATAACCATTTGAGATGATAGCGGAAGATATGTCCCATGGCAAGGCTGCAAGGCTGTGCACAGACCTGCCTAAACACTTGGATAACATTAAAGAGACAGCCTTTCTTCTTAATAATACAGCTGAAAGAGAATGAGCTTCTTTTTGTCTTCTCCCTAAACTTTGTCCTATGCTACATTGTAAGAAAAAGCTGTATGATAGCATACTGAAATTTTGATGCAGTACAGCCTGCCACATAAATGTGAGTGGGGCAGGGTGGATCCAGAAAACATGCTATGATTGAAAACCTTTGGAACAGGTCAGCAGTGATCAATTTTGCACTCCATCATTTTCTCTTAGCCATGGACTTCAACCTTTCATCTCTCGGATGGTGTAAGTTTGGTTTGCCTTATGTATTTTACAATAGAAATCAAATTTCATATTGTATGATCCAGGCCATGAGTCTAAATATATTAAACCTGCTACCCTTAATTGGTTAATTAATCAGTTATCTTGACTATCAGAAGAGGAACGATTTACAGATAGAATGAAGTTCAATAATGCTCATTTGGCAATAGTTACAAACTTGCGTTTCTAAACTTTCAGTTAACATAACAATGAAGGTAGGGAAGTAGTTTAAGAATATTCCATATTTTACAACTTTAAAATTATACATACTGTAATACTGCTTCTAGTTTAGAAAAAAACATTACTGAAACGTATGAACAATCCCCAAGCCTCCAGTGTCAACATGCTCAAAGCAGAGCTGAGAGTAAACACGAGTATAGCTTGCATCAGCAAAGCTTCAGTCTCTTTTTCTTTGCTTTATTAGAATTAAGAGAAGATCTAATCAAACAGATTTTAAAAGAGTGAGAGAGATCACAAATTCACAGTTTCTGTTCCTTCTTAAGCTGAATATGTTTTCTTTGCTGCATTGAGACGACAAGCAACTTTGATTTTCCCCTGATAAGTAAATAGCCATCTCCTAGAAAGAACATATTTTAAGAGATGAATAGCTCATGTGCATATCTTATCTACTTTGAATTGATTCAGTGTGGTTTCTTCAAAGAAGATTTAAAGCTGAGAAAATATTAAAGTGACCTAGTTGTACAAGCCATAGGTAATTAATTTTTATCAGCAAAGTCTCAGTAATGTAAGAAATGTTAAATGAAATACTTAGAACTTCTGCAGTCTATTTTGAAAGGTGAACTTTAACACCCTGTTACAAGCTAAGTATTTTCAATATTGTTGAAACAGAGTTGATTGAACATCTCTGTATTTTAAATATGGGTGCAACTATCCTCAATTTGTACCTAACTAGTGCAGAGGAGGGCCACAAGGATGGTGAAGGGAATAGAGGGGAAGTGTTATATGGAAAGGCTGAAAGCACTCGGTCTGTTCAGCCTGGAGAAAAGGAGGCTGAGGGGAGACCTTATAGCTGTTTGTAACCTCCTCACCAGAAAGGGAGGGGTGGGTGCTGACCTCTGCTCTCTGGTGGATAGTGACAGGGCGTGGCATGAAGCTGTGCTGGGGGAGATTTAGATTGAATATTCAGAAGAGCTTCTTTACCCAGAGGGTGGCAGAGCGTTGGAACAGACTCCCCAGGGAAGCTGTCATGGCCCATACTCTCATGGAATTTAAGAAGCATTTGGACAAGGCACTTAGGCACATTGTGTGACTATGGAGTTGTCTTGTGCCTAAACAGGAGTTGGACTAGATGATCCTAATGGACCCCTTCCAACTCTGGCTAGTCTGTGATTCTGTGATTAAAATGATCTTTCATTCATATTTATCAAGAAAAAGAAAGTAGATGTCAGTGAAAAAATCTTTAGTAGAACAGCACTTTATGCCATATGACCTATAAATTACATTAGACTCTGACTTAGTACAAATAAAACTGATCTTTGGAGAGTTATGTAAGCATCCTACCACAATATGCTGTCGTCATTTTCCATGGTAAATGTTTGTAGGAATATCCATTCTTACTGCACTAGCTAAAAGCCATTGACTAGAAATTATACAAATCCGTTCAAAACAAAGAAATCCTAACCTGTTACTTTTCAGCATCACCAATTTCCACTGAACATCCACCAGAACTTAGGCTCTCTAGCAATGAAGCTATATACGTAATTTTCACTAGTAGTCTTCATTTTCCTTAGGAAAGCCTATTTCCTTTATCCTTCTTACTTTCCTCACATACATGCCCATCACTGACAGTGTCTCTTTAGTGTTGGCAACTACTGGCTGCTCATTCCTTCCCAAGTTATTTGCAAACCTTGCATTTTCCTCTCCTTTTCTGTGTTTGCCACCAAGATAATGCTCCTTTGTTTCTAGTCTTCCCTCTCTTGCACTTCTCTCCTTAAGCCTATCCCAGTGTTGCCGCCTTTCAATTTCCCACGCCACTGAATACCTTCTTTAATTTCTTCAGTGTTTTTTTTTTTTTCTATTTTCTATATGTTTGAAGCATCCTCTCCACCTGCAGAGTTATCTGTCTCTTCACATCCTATTTCCCTTCACGGTTAGTAGAATGTTTTATCTGACACAAAGCACCACAAACACTCAAGCTGCCATACAAATTAGACAACATGCCAAATGAAAAAAAATGCTGCAGCCCAAACACTCACTGCTCAGCTGCCAGAGCTTTCCTTGTTCTTTTAGAGCTGCCTCAGATGATGATTCCCATTTATACCCACTTGATTGACCTTCTGGCACTGCCAAAATGGTGTACTGTAGTTTAGACATAAATCTGAGTCAAGCTATAATTCTGCAGAGCAACACTCTCTCTGAACAAAGTCCTATTCAGTTGACTTGGGTGCATTTGGGATCTGCAAAAGAGTTATCCACAGAAATAGCCATGCCACAAAAGGCCTTTGGTGTCACAGATGCAGTTATATGGACAAGATGGCTGTGTCTGGTCAGGGCAGGAATTGTCTACCTATGTGCTCTCATAAGCTCTCCTCCTCGTCTTGGTAATGTCAAAACTATATTTCAGGCACTGTAGAGCAGCATAAGGCAGTAGTAAACAGTAGCTTTTCACACACATAGATTTTTTTTTTTTATAACTTCCAGCTCACTACCATAGATAACCACTCCTGTCCCTGCCTTCCCATCTCACCTCTTAGTATTTTCTCAGACAAAAGCACTCATGTCTTGTAGAAGGATGCTCCACCTCAGTAGGATTTAACAGCTCCATTTGGCCCTCTGCAAATGTTATCAGTAATGGAGAAGGGAAGATTAAGCCTTTTTGGTATTGAAGAATGCTAAAATCAGCCTCATTCCACAAATTCCAAAGTATGTCTGGTGGATACCAAAAGTCATTGTTACGTGGAAGTCAAAGTAATTGACACTGACAACTTTCCTAAAGCTGTGGAAACAAGATTCCTAGCTGGCACACCTAGGCCATTAACATACGACTAACAATCAACCACTTTATAGCATAAAAGCCCAGTTCCACTTCTCAACTGTAGGAACTTCTGATACACCTTATCTAATGTGTGCAGGTATTGCTCCCTTGGAGAGGATGCTACCCAAGGTTACCCCTTGAGGCTGAGAGAAAGAGAAAGAGGATTCTCCCGTGATCATTGTTATGGGTGGGTGACATCAATTTCTGCTTAATCAATGTGCTAGCTTTAATATTGTAGCTGTAGTATTGCTTCAAATGAATTGTGCACTGTATTAGTAAATGATAGCTATCTATGTTGTGTAGTAAATAATTCTGATCAATGCCTTTCTTCTGTATCAATTTAAATAAAAATACAAATATATATATACATATATTTGATTTGCCATCCTTAATCCTGTAGGACAAAGTGGTATAAAGATCACAATCCCTTTGATATGAACTAATTACAAAGTCTGGGCCAGGACTGGACTCAGGTGCATGTAGGCTCCTCTCTGAGAAGGAGTTTAGAAAGCAAATGGGTCCCTTCTGAACCTTGTTGACTTGACAGGAGAGGTTCTTTAATAAACTTTGTCCAAAGCAACCATTTCGTCCATGACATGCCTCCATCCTCCCAATGTCTGGCAGCAGCACCTCCTTTCACTGTGGCAACACACTACTCTTGTGTAGGATAAAACACTTCAGTGGATAGAGTTAACGACACATCGAAACATGACCAAGAGAATCCCAGCCAAACAGCCTATGGCTCTGGCCAATAAAAACATGCTTGCTGTTTATATTCTTTTCGAAATGTATCCAAAAAACTTTCAAAAGCAAACATGCCATACAAAAATAGCACACATTTTTAGTGTGCAAAAATGATACACTCTACTTCCTATTTTAATGCTATTGAGAATCATGCCAGTTTAATCTCACAGGGTATAGATAGTGGGAAGAAATCTTTGCCATGGGATTGCTTTTGAGATGGGTTTTATAAACTTCAGAAAAGCATTAAACATTTGAATGGGAAATAAGGGTCTCCCTAAGTGAGATATCTAATGCCCTAGATCTTGCAGTCCCAGGGAGTCCAGTAATAGAAAATTTCTCTGAGTTTTGTGTTTGGTGTGGCCTTCTTAATTTGACATGCAGTATCATGCCTTATCCTTTCCTAATTCAAGCTCTTCTTCCAGACCTGTTTTTTTTTCAATGTAGCCACTTACTGTTTACCTTATTATCACAGAATCACAGAATGACAGGGGTTGGAAAGGACCTCAAAAGATCATTTAGCCCAGACCCCCTGCCAGAGCAGGATTCTTCTCTGACCGGGAATTGAACCCGGGTCCCGGTGGTGAGAGCACTGAACCCTAACCCCTAGACTGCGAACTCTATGAGGACCATTTACTTGGTTCTACGATAAAACAAACCCACTGTATCCTGAATTATGTGTTTCATCATAATACAAAGCGAGAAGTGCCACAAGTTTGCAACAAAGAGAAAAATTCTTATTTTATAAGTACCACCTTGTAGTCTTTTTTTTTTTAATTTTCTGCTGTTTACAACAGTCTTGCTACTCCTTTCAATGGCTATTCAGAGCATGCCCATTTACAGAATATGCATCATGTATTTTTACCTCAAGAGATGTAGAAACCTCTTATGTCTCCATGATTACTAATAGCTTAAGGTCATATAGCCCATTTTCCTGCAAATAAATCTCTTTCATATCTACTGTTGTCTTGTCCATTTCAGAGACACATTGTGAATCCTCAAAATAACCAGAAATAAATGTCACCAGAATGAAAGCTTTCACCTCATGTTTAGGGAACCTGTCAGTGCAATAGATCTTGCTGTCAGTATTTTACTTTAATTTAACCCCACATTTCACAATTTTATTCATGCCATTATTTATGGGATCTGAATAGATTAGAGGACTGGGCTGCCATAAACTATATGAAATTTAACAAGGACAAGTGCCAGGTTCTGCATTTGGGTAGGGCCAACCCAAAAGCAACTTACCAATTGGGGAATGTGAGGCTGGAGAGTAGCACTGTAGAGAGGGATCTGGAAGTTTTGGTAGATGATAGGTTGAATATGAAACAGCAATGTGCATTGACAGCTACAAGGGCCAATAGGATTCTGGGGTGCATCAAGCACTCCATTGCCAGCCAATCGNCTTTACTCAGAGGGTGGTGGAGCATTGGAACAGGCTCCCCAGGGAAGCTGTCATGGCCCCTACTCTCATGGAATTTAAGAAGCACTTGGACAGGGCACTTAGGCACACGGTGTGACTATGGAGTTGTCTTGTGCCTAAACAGGAGTTGGACTAGATGATCCTAATGGGTCCCTTCCAACTCTGGCGATTCTGTTATTCCATGATTTCTAATTGTCTAAAAAAGAAAGCTACATAATTCTTACTGCAACTGCATAACTCTGGAGTACCTCCTAGATTAGCCTTTCTTGTAAAGTTGTTATTACTGTGATTCACCCTGCAGAAGTTCTCCTTTGGGGCAGACACTGCCCTTGCAACTCCATCAGAACTGCATGGATGTGGCCTATTGCTTGAACCCTCAGTCACTAGTTATGACTGCTCAGCTGAAGCAGTAAGAGCAAGTACTTTCCCATTTCTGTCCAAAGTCAAAGAGAATAGCTTACTCACAACAAGGAGGCAGTGTGAATTAACCTGGCTGCCTTGCCCCAAAATTGATTGGGCTCACTCACAAAATCAGCTGTTGAGATCAAGCAGTGTATGAAGGAGATATCTCCCCTTCTGCTTTCTGTCTCTTAACTCTAATCCACTGTGTTTTAGCAGTATCTCTGTATCAAATCTCTGTCTGATCTGCATAGCATCTAGACAGCACCCACGAACTCACAATTGCCCATCAGAGTGGCCTCTCTCCTAGTCCTTGGCTCCAAGAAATTCTCAGCAGTGCGAAAGAATGAGTGTCAGAAAAGCGTCAGAGCCATGCATGGCTGAGGAGTTAAAAATCCAGGTTGGATGTAAGCTGTGATTAACTAATGAGCTGAATAAATTTGACAGAGAATACTGTTGCCTATTCACACTGAGCTCTTTATAATCTTTCCCTGTAAAACCTCTGCAAAATATAACTTCACCGTAACAGCCGTAGAAGTACTTAATTTGATTATTCATCAAACAGCAAGCTAAGACTTCCAGAGGGTTCATGGTAGTTTCCCAGTAGTAGACTAGGAACATTTCAGTGTTCAAAATAAATAGCAGATCAACACTAAGTTATGTGCTAATATAAGAGTACTGTGGAAGCACCACCATTTTTATCCATATCTCAGTTAAGGAAAATGTTGATACTTAGTGGCCTGTCTACCTTGTGCAGTGGAACACAGTACGGAAATTTTCAAACTAACATCAAACTTGATAACTGCAGAGAGAGAGCTGCACAATCACTTCAGGATGCCCAGCCAAGCACAGAAAATACCCATTTCCATGTGTTCTTTTTGTAACTGAACTAATATTTCTTAGCACAGAACTACTTGCACAGCTTCCATTGTACTGGGTAGACCTGCTTCAGACATTTCTTGTAGTAGCTGCTGGTAAGTGTGGACATTTTAGTGAAGACTGATGTGCTCCCTGCATTCAGGATTATACTGCTATAGTGGGCACATCATCATAAATTACACCAAATTCCATGAGACTGTCAATGTGCTGTGGTATCCACCACTCTCACAACCCTGCCACCTATGATGCTACTAGCACTCTCTCAGTGATACCACACTTTATCTTAATGCTGTTCCTGCTGGGTGACAAAACTTCTGTCCACTCCAATAGAATCAGAATTAGATTTGTGCTGAGCACTCACTCAAATTAACAAGCTCCAAATTTCCATCTGTCACTGCAAAAATGAAAGGCTCTGCTGGAGCAGACATCTACTGCTCTTATCAAAGATTTTATTGCCTTGGGTTCCCAATGAAGCCAGAGAAAGGGTCAGTCATAGAGGAGCTATGCTGTCTTGCAAAAAGATCAGTTATCCCTCTAAATTATGCCGGTTTTGGCTGGATCCTGAAAGCCTAACAGCACCCAGTGTTACTAAATTCATCCTAGTGTGTTCACTCTAGTTGGAATGTATTAAGTTACACGTCAGCCATCTAGACATAAATTATGCAGGGATTTTAGATGCAGTCACCATGTCTTAAATTCCTGAGCTAAGACATTTCATAAAAAGCGTTAAAAACCCCAGAAGATTGCTAATTACCTGGGTTTTATACAAGCAATACCTTTTACTAAGGCTCAGCACTCACAGAACAAGTCATCCAAGAAAGATAAATCTCTGAATCTGCATCTGTGCTCAAGGAAGTTTAGAATGCATTGTCAGTTTTCTGCTGCAGGACACATAGCAGGACTGCAGCCCTGCCGCTGTTCAGGTAGAACAGCCTGCCAACATTAGGGACTAATGAAAGGATTGTTTCTCTTTCTCTTCAAGAAGAAATCCTTGCCTGATTGCTCATGAGTAAGTACCATCTGTCCTTCCCCCCATCCTAATGCCACTGTTTCATGCTGTGTCAAATAGAGCAGTGCTCAGTTGCCTTTTCACTTCAAAACATCAAAATCATTAAGAGGTATGCAATGGCCTTTTAAGCTGAACACCAGACTGACAAACTATACCCTGCATTAAAGCATGCACAAACTTCACCGTATGTCAACAAGTGGAACATTTTACTGTTTCCAGACCTTCCTCATGATGGATAGTAATTATTATGGTTGCATGGCAGAGACACAGCAGTGCAGAGAGACACTACATCTGTGAGTCATTCACAGCAGTAAAGTTAGCAGAGGCACAGTCTGGATAATAGGATTAGCAAGGCAAGACAGATACATGCCTTGGGAGTGCACACATGTGTGTGTGCTTATAAGGTGTCAAAATGGATAATGAAGTATTACATAGTAGTAAGAAGATCAAGTAGGACTTAGGGCACATTCATGTCAGCTGCATTGGTAAATTCATCACAGCAGCTACAAAGTACTTTCCTCTGTCCCCACCACAATATATTTTCCGAGTTTTTTAGTTAACTGAGAAGCTTCAATGTCTAAAATAGAGGCTTAGACAAAAAAATATTATCTCGGTACATTTCTAAATTTCATAGCAGTATTTAAGACTATTGCATTGGATTAATATAGAGATACCTAAGACAATGTTACCCATTTCTCCTCTTTCATTTCCTAAAAGTTGTCATGCTAAAATCTTCCTTCCTTCCTTCTTTCCTTCCTTCCTTGCTTCCTTCCCTCCTTCCTTCCTTTCTTCTCTTTCTTTCTTCTGCCCCAGACCTGTTTTTTCCTATTAACAATAGTATGCCCAGATGGGAATGGAATCAGTGTGACTGAGAGGTCGGGTATCCTTCATGGCAACTGCAGACTGTAATTACTAACCATGCAAGGCAAATTCTCAAGACAGGGTTAGGAATGTGCATCAGAGTGGTTAGTTTTTTGATACATACACCAAATGGCAGCTATGTCAGGACACTTAAAAGTTTTTGTTCTCTGTTTCATTTTTGCATTTTTTGATTATAGCAGAGCATTGCACAGACCGTGTGCTGGAACTGAGTAACTGTTCCTCTCAGGTTTTTCTCCAGTTTTGTTTTGTAAAAGTGTCCTTTAGGTAAACTACATTCTTATTTCATCTTTCTTCTACTCCTCTGTTTCAATTAGAATCAAGGTGATAAAACCAAGGCTGTTTTTATAAAGACATCAATGACACAATAAAATAACTGCTATATTGTGGCCAAATAAAATATTTATAAATAGCCTGGTTCTCCCTAATTTCAGTGTATTTTGTAATCTTTACACCTTCTACTGATGTGTTTAGCTATAGTTCTTCAGTCATGTGATGAAAGCAGCAACAGTCAGAAACAGTGGCTGTATGGAGAAAGAACAAGGAGCTTGAATCAAATCAAATTAAATCAGCATCCAGTAGCTCTGTGCACTGCATCTCAGAGTATGATTCTTTGTGCTTTCTCCACAGTGCACTGTGGTGATACTTGGTGCATACAGCTGCATTCTAGGCTAAACACCATAAAAGTTTCACATCAGCCTATCACAATTTCTTATGTGCTCTTTCTTTGAATGAGAAGTGTTCTGTGTCTGTACCAGCTGTGAGTGTATGGCTGCTGATGCCTCTAGCACAAAGCAATATCATTAAGTCTTCATGCTCATCAAGATCTGCTCTAAACCTGTGTGTCTTCTCTAACATGAACAACTCCAGCCATTCTGACTCTAATCAGAAATGTGACAAGAATGGACAAGTTATTTTCCTCCTGAAGGAGGTGGTGAGCAAATGCAACCTCTACAGATTCTGTAACAATGTACAAGAAGGCTGTCCTCTCCTGCAGACCATCCTAATGACTGCCATAGTGTAATCCACAGAGTGAAATCTGTGAGATTAGTTCAGTGTTTGTGCTCCCATTTACACAGATAAAAACTGGGCATGACTCCACCAGAAAAATGTAGTTACAATAGTGTAACTGAGAGAAGATCTATGCTTTGGGCCTCCACACTGACCTGTACCACCAATGGGAGAAACCACTGGCCTGAGCCATTGTGTCAAAACTAAACACAAACCTGCCTGATGGCAGGGAGGGTTTTGCTGTCTGCCCACATCAGAGGCTGCATTCTGGCAGCCTGCAGCTCAGAGGAGGCACCCCCATATTGCTCCCATAAGCCCCCACTGCAACAGCTTCATGTAGCTGCAGCAGCTGAGGGACAGAGGGATAGAGGAAGGGAGGAAAAGCCTTTGCATACAGCCTTTCTAAAATGTCACTGAGTAGGTTTCAACTGAAGCGCATAAAAATAATCTAATTCTACTCCCACTCTAAGAGGATAGCATATATTGTTCTTTCTCTTCACCTATTTTCCCTGAAAGCTTTCTGCACCCAATTGCATTAATGAACACTGAACTGACGGTGACGCAGATCAGATCAATATGCATGTATGCAGAATTAGGTCATTCTGATAGAGATCAGGACCAGCTGCCCCAAAAGCACTCTGCCAAATGAGAGGCAATGAGCTGAGCTCTCGTCCCTCGTTTTCGCTTTTCTTGTATGATGTGCTTGAGAGTGAAATCCAGCACATTAGTAGTGCATTTTGCAGAGAGAGAAACTTGCTCAGAGAGGAATCTTAAAACAGAAGTACCTTGTATGCTGAAGTACAAATAGTTGGTCCCTATCTGCTGTTGCTGATGTCTTGGTAGCTGTTGGTCTTTACAAGCAAGGGAGAGGGACAATTAGAGAACAGAAGACAAAGATCTGTTCATACGCTCTGTGTGAGGATGTAAGAAGTCTACAAGACTGGGAGAAAAGCAGAAATGAAGCCAAAGGGATCTGTCCCTGAACAGATTTACTATTACATCTTGTCGTCCCTCCTTAGTGAGGTGTGTAAGTTGAACTTGAAAGTGCAAGGGAGTCCCGGAAGGTCAGCTATTGAAGAAAGAGGTCTTCTAGGCAGAGCCATCTTAGGGCAGAGCCATCAGAAGCAGGCAGGGGTTCAAAAGCAGGTGTGAGGTGAATCTTGTTGCTTTGTGAAATTTCAATGATGGTATATTAATCTCCTAGAGAGTAGCCTAAACTCTAATAGCTCTAAGTTACACTAAAACCTCAGGACACATATCTTGTGCTGAGGGTATGAGATACTTTATTAATAATAAAAAGGATATAAAATCTGAAACCGTTGCCCAGCAACAGTGCAAACGCATCAGGTATTCAGTAGCATGTAAAGATACTGTTATGCTGATACAGCCACCTCCACTGCTCCTTACACTAGCAGTACTGGGAAGAAGCAGGTAGGTTCTTTGAGATACTACAGGCCTCAACAAGCTAAGGGACCTTAGTGGACAGTGACAGTAATGCATCTCTATTGCCTTGACCACAGTCCTACCACAAACTTCAGCTTGTGTATGAAGGGCATGCCAGTGTTAGGGATCTCAAGCTTGTCTAAGCTCTCAGCAGTGCAGACCCAAATGGGAAGTACATATGGGCTACGAGAGCTACAAGGAGGTCATCACTGGTTCAGGCCCTGAACTATGATCTTATAAAACTAAGCAATGAAATTTGAAAGACCTAATTACTCTGAAGAAACTTTAACTAGTCTGATAATATTTTAGTTCCCATACGGCCTACTAATTAAATGAACCCAGACAAAATTTCCTGACATGAAGAATGAGAATATGAACTGTGTACTGGTGTATGATGAGTAGAAGTTCCCAATAGAGGCATGCATGCTGGCTGTCCAGTTAAACGATAAAACATTCCCGCCTGTCTGGAGTGATAAACACAGCCCCATTAAGGGGCCAGTATGAGACTGAAATTTGGTTCTAAAATGCCTATGCTAAGAAGAATGAGAGGCTGTGATTTTCCATTTTAAAATAGATCTTTTCCTCATCTGTAGGTTGGTTTCATTTTGCAGCAGCTATATTCTGCACCAACATGTGGTAGACCAAAGATTAAGTCTCAAATTCCCAGACACTGGGTTAGAAGAGGCCAAGAATGTCACAGAAGTAACAAGCTTGCTGTGAGATGAGGGCTTGATTGCCACACTTTTCAGCACCTCTTGTTACTTGAACCCTCCAAGAACCTTGACATTTGTAACAGAAATGGCTGATTCTCACCTCTCTCTTCCCTAGCCATCAGCTCTCAGTGAGAAGCTTATCTAAAAAGAGCCATGTAATCTTTTTCAAATGGCTTACACCCCACCACGGTCAATATTAATGCCATTCTTTGCTTTTTATGAAGTGGTCAGGACTTCATCAGAGTGCACAGACTTGAGAGAAGGAAAATATGAAAAACAAATTCTGCCATTATCAGCCAAAATTCAAATATATGAAGGTAGTTATTCAACTGCCTTATGAAATGAACACTTTGTTTTAAAATTGCTTATAGCACAGGTAACTGAACTCCTTTTGACTGCAGAGAAAATTATTTGCATTCTCAAGACCAAAATCTTGCCTGAAGTTAGCAAATACAAACTAGGAGCACAAAAATGTAAGAAAGATCAAAAGGATGCAAATACACTACACAGTGAAGGGCATTTCTAGGACATCATGCAGCCCATACACTCTCTCCATACATTCAATCAGAATCACAGCCTGAAGTATGGGCATAGGCTGCTTTTAAATGGATGTGGCTCTGCTGGTGCCTGAGCTCACCTATTGGCTTAGTAAATTGTAACTACTTATTTAGGTGCTTATGCAAAGTTCCTGTTGCCTGCAAGATATCAAAGTGTACAGGGCACACGTGGACATGGGTTCACATTGTTCTGGATGTTCCTGGGAGCAAGCACTTCATAAAGTCAGGGAAGGCATAGCCCTACAGGATTGTCTGAGGCTTTTTTAAGATACCATTAAAACCAGTCTATTTTGCAGCATCAGTCTTGCTCTTCAACTCACATTCTTCATCCTTAGCTCAAAAATTATGAACTTCAACTTTTTTGCTGTTCATATGAAGCCGGAAAACTCCAAGATCACCCTTTTTTATCTGCCAGTACTCTGGATGGAATGTTACCTCTGTTCAGTTCGGGGGGTTCTGATTACATGCTTCGTGCTCAGAAGTGTATCTCAGAGCTCAGATATGCACTGGATAAAAGCCTACTTCAAACCACGTTAGCAGAAAACCAAGTTCATCACTGGAGAATGAATGTATCATAATTTTCAAATACGTTTTTCCTGGATTGACATACTCTAGAGTGTCTGGAGAACTAAAAGTAAACCTTAGGTCTCATGGGAGATGGCAGAGGAATGAGCCTAGAGCATCTTAGTCTTTGTAAAGATTTTATACTTTTTTCCTTTTACAATCCAAATGCAACAGCAGAAAATATCATTTAATGTCACTCATATCTCTGAATGGAAATTTCTTTTTTTTTTTTCAGAATAAATGCTCATTTATAGACCAATAAGTGATCAACAGTGCCTTGGAAAGCCAAACCTATGGAAGCTGCAGTAACCACCACTCACCTTTCAGACCAGTGAATTTTCCCCAGATCATTAAATAAACCAAGTATTGATGCATTGGCCTTTTCTACTGATACTCACCTGTCCTCTCTCCCAGCTGCAGCAGCCACTTCAGCCCACAGCATTTATACAGCTGTTCAGATATCACCTCTGTGTTGGTTTCCAGCAAGGATTGGGTATATATCCTGCACCTGTTTCAGGCTACTGTCAGCATCAGACTTGTGGCATCTATTTTATCATCATCACAGAATCATTGAATGGTTTGGGTTGGAAGGAGCTTTAAAGATCATCTAGTTCCAATCCCCTGACACCAGCAGGGACACTTTCAGCTACACTAGGTTGCGTAAAGACACATCCAGCCTGGTCTGGAACACTTCCAGGGATGAAGTAGCCTTCAAATAAAGGAACAAATTTCCATAACTGCTAGTTAATCTTTCACTATTCTTGTATTGGCTATACACTAGTTGTCATAAAAGTGACTGGCATACTGCAGCATCTCTCCACTGTATGCTTACTTTTCACTTGTGAATTGTCTGTGAACAATCACACAGAATCACACAGAATGTTAGAAGCTGGAAGGGACCTCGAAGGATCATCTAGTCCAACCACCCTACCACAGCAGGATTCCCTAGACCAAGTCACACAGAAGCATGTCCAGACGGGTTTTGAATATCTCCAGAGAAGGAGACTCCACAACCTCTCTGGGCAGTCTGTTCCAGTGCTCTGGCACCCTCACTGGGAAATATTTTTAATTCTATTCATATGGAACCTCCTATGCTTCAGCAATACTTTTCCCAAATTAGTGCTTTGGTATTTTTCATTGTTTTCATTCCCATTGTGTTAGTTTGTAGATATTTGTTGCGTGCATCTTTCTGTGATAGTTGACATTAAAACCTCAGTTTGCTTTGGTTTAATAGGAAGGTTATGTTAATTAATGGCATCATAATAATAATAATAACTGTAATAAATAATGCAACAAAGTTTTGTGCAGTTTATCGTTACTGTGAATCTGAAATTTATTCTCTCCAAATGTTCTCAATAACCATTTAAAATTCACTACTTTCAAGAATATTGTTGTATACAAATTTGTCTGCTAGAACATTAATGAAAAGTGGATAGAAAACAGGTATGAAGTAAGCTGAAACACACACTAACAGTTCAATATATTACCTATGAATATGTTGTTTATTATATTCATTCAACCTTATTGGTATTCAGTTATGTATTTGATTCAAACTGCCATCTAACTTTTCAGGGAATAAGCTGATCTTTCACTTTTTTAATGAATTGTAACATAAATTATGAGTTGTGAATATCAAGGAAATATAGCAATGACAATACATTTATTTTATATCATGTATGATTTCCTGTTCTAAAAACATTTATGTTTCCCCCTTCCCATAGCACAAGTGATCTTTGATTATCCAGAGAAGCAGATGTGTCAGAAGTATCCCAGAGTGCACTAAATAAAGGGGAAAAAATGATGCAGTTCAGCGTAGTTTAATAAGGTTGATATGAACATGAATATCCACTAGCTTAGTAGCTTTGACTAAAAGCTGAGCATTATAGTTCCTTTTGTTTCCTGTGCTGACTCGTCCTTTTGCATAGTTTTACTGAAGTTGCGATAACTTTGTATTTCAGCACATTCCCACTGCATATTAAAAAAAGTGGAGATGCACCATGTGATACATGATATGCAGCTATGCAGGGTAAATCTTTTTTGGCCAGAATGTTTTTCTTGAATAACAGTAATTCAGTGATGTCCTTTTTTGTAAGCTGATTAATAAAAAAAAAAAGAGTCTTAGAACAAGAAAAATGTCATTTTAATTTAGAAATACTTTGATTTTAGTTCAAAGGTTTTGGAACTCAGCTTCAGTTTTTTGAAAGAACAAACAAGGATACAATTAACCTCTCATAAAACATCAAACTTGTTCTCAATCAAAAATTATTATTTTTCCTACTTTTCATTTGGATGAACAGTTCATTCCAGATTGATGTAAAATGAATTCTTCTATGTCTGCCAGTGAGCCCAGCAAATGAATTATTTGCCAGCTCTGGATGCAGAAGTCTAGTTAGGAGCATTTCTTCGGCAAAAACACCAGGTGTGACTTTTGTGTGTGTCAAACTTCTAGTTCATTTTCAAATAGATGAATGGTATGTTTTCAAGTGGCTGTTTTCCCAAATACTCTCTATGTATTTATAACACATCAGTAGTTTTGCCTTCACATTGTTAAACATACAAAGGTACAACTCATGGTCACGAAATTGTGCAAGAACCACGTTAATATGAGGCCAAAAAGGAAAAGTTGGTTTTGACTCTACAGCAAAGCAAACATGAAAGTCTTGGCAGCTTAAAGAGGATGCCACAATCTTCCACTTCTGTTTTACTATTTTGAACCCTAATCCGGCTCCTTGTAACAGAAATGGTGAATGGAAGAATTTGAAAATTAAATTTATGGAAATTATCATAATATAAGTTGAAATAAAAATCACAGACAATTAGGTGCCTGAGGCAAAGTGTGCACTAACATCTCTGTTATGCAAAATCCTTGTTCTCCTATCAGAGGGCAGCAGGAGATAAGATTGCTCTCCTTTTCTGAAAATCAGGACAAATCCTTATGCAATGATACTTGCATGCAGTGGACCTATACAAAACTTTTTCAGTTTTCCATAGCAGTGCAGGGAGTTCATGACCAGTGAAAGAGAAAATGCGACCTATATACCAGCCACAAAGTCAGCACTTGTGAGAGTCCTTTTGTGAAAGGTAAAGAATATGAGAGAGGTGAGAAGGGTCTGGACAATTTCCAAAGTCACCTTTTCATGAAAGACTGTTGTCAAAAATGTTTTGAGCATTACTCTATGGCAGCACAGACCTGAATCTACTGCTCTTTCCTTGCATGGTGAAGATGGCAAAGCCTGCTGAGATATTAGCAGTGGAAGAAACTAAGCTTGGATGGAGTTTCTGCTATTCAGTGCAAATTGTGGCAAATATCCAGTCCTGCTGGATTAAGAACCAAGTTATTTTCCCATTGTGATTGGTTTCCTATTTCTTTAAGGTTCATGTCTCTAATTAAAAAAAAAAAAACCAAAAATAGCTGAACATATTTATAGCCTTGGCTTCATAATTCCATATCTTTCCCCTGCATGAAATAAAATGAGAAGGATTTGATTTTAGTTCAAAGTCATACAGAAAATGTAAACAACACGAGACTGAAGTGTGAGGTGCCATTTGAATTATTTCATTTGTCTTCCCCATTATGGGAAAAGTTCACAGGTGTTCAATTCATCTTTGTGCCAGAAAGGCACCAGCACAATGGAGGTAAATCAAAGGCAGGCACAGATAATTATTAGAGGGGTAGAAGAGATGATGTATGGGGTGAGTTGAGAACAACTCGATGCAGATATATTCAACAGATGACAGTTATGTACCTGAGGAGTCTATAGGCCAGAGTAGACCAAGCTTCACAGTGGGAAGAGTGAAGCATGTACTGCCCCAGCCATCTTAGTTCTGCTACAGGGTGAGTCAGGTCCACAAGCTTGGAGCTCTCCTTGCTCTTGCATCATGTAAACAACATGATTACCAGCAATTTCTGCACACGGTGACCATGGAAAGGACTCTCACACTAGCCTTAAGCAGACTAGTAAGTGTCCAGCGTGAACTCTTGTGTACCAGCCACAGAGACCCTATGCAGCAATACACAATTAGGATCCTTTTCCTGTTAAAGGACTTTAAGTAACTGAACGGTGATTCTTCTTTTCCTTCTCTTCATACCTTTTTTGTTTGCTTTCATTTTTGTGAATTAATGGTAGATCTATTGCCTTGGGTGAGTTTTTTCAAAGCATTTACAGTTGGCCTAATCCTATGTCTGTTGAAGCCACAGGGAATTTTGCCAACGCTTTTAAAGAGAACAGACTTAGGCCAGTGTTGTCAGCTTTGAAGCCCCCGCTTTGCATGTACCCATGTGCAGGTGGGGAACAGGGTGCAGATAAAGTGAGAACCAGTCTAAACCTGGATCCAGCAAGGGAAAATATTGTGAACAAAATCCTTCTTACGGTTCAAAGAAATCTCTTCAGTCATTTCATGCACCATTCCCCAAAAGTATTAAGCTGATTTTGTAATCAGTATCCAGTCTGTGGAGATGTTCCCTCTGTGGGGCGATAGCTTTGTTTAATGGTAATTTGGTTTACCTTGGGACTAGCTATTTTTCACTTAGAAAAAGTATATGGAATCCACATTTTTTCTCCAAGTGCACCGATGAACAGTCTGCTAGCAATCTACATTAATCAGGAATTTTGAAACCAGAAAGGGACCATCACGGTCATATAGATACATCTTCAGTGTAATAGCAGTTTGTAGAGTTACAGTTAATAATTTCAATATTCACCCACAATTTCTGTTTGAATTGTAATAACACAGAGACTATTTAGATATGTGTGTTTTCAGTGCTATAAATAAAGAAATATACACATAATCTACCTGGGTTGGGTGTGCCACAAAGAAAGAAACCATTACCTAGACTGAAACAGGCAAATGATTGTGAAACACAAATAACAACATAAAAGGAATTTTTTGTTGTTATTTCAGAATTACAGTAACATTTTCTTGTTCCTCTTAAATACAAAAGATGTATTAATTTTGATTTTCAACGCCTGTTAAGATTGCCAGATTGAACAAAGATTATACTCACCAACACAAAATGCTTTTGTAAGTTCAATTTCTTCATATATATCCAAGAGTAATACTAAGAATAGCATTCCTCTACAATAGATGACTACGTTACCCTGACTTAGGCATTGCCAAGAGAGATGATACAGAGTTTTCAACTTGCTAGAAACACTCTTGCCAGTGTTTACATTTCATGCATGAAAGCAATGAAAGTTTTTTACAGATTATAGTATTTTTCATAAGCTATCAAAGGCAGTTGATTATGAGGTATTATAATTTTAAAAGTCTTCAAGCCCTAGTGGATCTCTACTAAAAAATGCAGAAAAAGTACAGTGCTAGAGTAAGAAACTCTGAATTCAAATCTTGGTCCTAAGGTCAGATGCTCTGTGGCCTTCTCATTGTGACCAAGTCTCATGATAGCTCAGTTAATGTCCTAAAGCCTTCACTGTTGAAGATAAGTGATTGCACAAGAAATACAGCTTTTAGGTAAACAAATAAAAAACCTGTGGCCTTCATGGCAGTGGGGGATATCTTAAAAATAAATGTGCAAGTCTCAACATTGTACAAGCATGTCTTTTTAAAATTTTTTTTAACCACAGTAGGGCTGTGGAGTAGGGCTGGGATATCATTTGCACATATTTAAGCAAGGTTGCAGAATCTATTAATCAGAAAGTAAACACTGTCTATCTCAGAAAGTCCTTGAGGATAAAGTATCAGGGTGTTAGAAGAGAAATATCACTCTCTGACAGGTTTCCATGTTCTTATACCCCTTCTCCTATATTCATAGCCAAAGAGGTTGGGTTCAGTTGTTCTGGTGGATATTGGGCTGTGCGGACCTTCACCTGACCTAGGTGGTATGTCTGTGCAACTGAACACCATATCCAGGTGGTATGTCTGTGCAACCAAGGCCCAGGAAACAATGTCGAGGTTTCTGGAAAGAAGGCCTGATACTGTGTAAACTAATGTGAAGAATGTACTACTCCAGAGTGGATTTTCATAAGCTGAAATTCAGGGTAATGGTTGCATGTTCTTGCATGTAGAAAGAGGTATGAAAATATATCAGGGGTTGCTAAGGCTGACAGGATTACTTTGGAGGACTGTATATAGTGGAGGGAGTAAACGCTGTTGCAACACTAACACTGCCATTTAGGTGAAATGGTCCCTGAAGATACCTGTCCCTGGAACCACCAGAATCTTTGTCTTGGACAAGGCCAGTGTCAGAGTGGCTAAAATAATGCAAAAGAGAGATTTAATAATCAGTCTGTCTCAGCAATCAGGAATCCCAACATTCTTGCTTGCTTCCCGGACCCTGTTTATTTAGCAGTGTAAAGGTATCTAATTATTCTTAAAAGTTTGAGGAGGAACATCTAATTAGCAATTACACAGTGCTCTAGCACCACACAGAAGTACCTAGTGTTGAGCAAAATTAGAAAAAATTAGTTTCTAAAAATGGTTTTTAGAATTATTTTTATTGTGTGTGTTTGTTTTATTGTCAAGACCACTCTTGGTTCTAAGCTACAGATATCTGTCCTAGTATCATCAAAAGCTTAGAAGAGTGTCTCTTTGGAATGTGTTTCCTAGTCTATTTTAAACCATGTTTTCACTTCTACCTTAAATGTAATATTTGGCTGTGTTTCTTTAAAGGTTTTTTATATACTCTTACTGTAAGGGCTTTGAATGTGCCTCTGAAAACCATTAAACAACAAAGTTGTTGTTGCCATTACTGCTTGATCTTTCTGGGAGGCCAATCCCACACAAACCTCCTTCTCTCTGCAGAATACTGCGTATTGTAAATACAACAACAACTTTCAGTTTAGTCAGAGGAGAAAAATGCAGTAGCTTTCTCTTCTTTCAGATTGTGAATCATTTTTTTTGTTTCATGAATACCAGTTTCAATAGCTGCATAGCCATTTACATTAACCAAAAGACCTCAGATAAAACAAAAAAAAAACATGCATGATGTGGTGAGATGCCATTTCAAATGTGCCACTCTAGGACTGAAGAAAGTATTATATTTAGTTATGTTCCAGAATTTAATTCCTTTAACACTTTTAGAGCACTTTGTGTGCTGCAGTCAGGGATTTAGTTGAAAAATGACATAAAAAGTTTATTCTTATCATATAGCAGGAAGATATATGCTCTCTATCTAAGTCAGTGAACTCTCACACTTCATACTGTGATGGCTCTAGCCCTATTCATGTGATTGAAGAGAAACAAAAGGAAAGGGAAACTAAAAGAAGAGGAAAAAATATTATTCATGTTACGTCTGTTGTCCAAATCTAAATGGAAAATTGTCCTCCCATTCCATAAGAGTTTTTGTGATTTTGCAACTTTTTCCCATGCTGAAAAGGGAAAAAGAATTAAGGGGAGGAAAATATCATAAACTTATACACTGGGGAAGCATAATTTGAGCCACATGAACTCTGTCATTTTATTTAGAAGTGTTAGAAATCTTTCATCTTGATTGTGGCCTTTTGAAAGTGATTATTTATTATTATAAATGAGTTAGAGGTTTTAAGGAAAAAAGTAAAATTAAGGAGTAAATTGAAACTTATATGGGTTTGAAATGTTTGAGATTGGTGTTAATAACTTCCCAAAGAATTGGAAATTCAGGATAGTTTTTAATTCACAAGACTTGCTGAAATAGCTCCCTTTTCTCTAGCAGTTTCATTTTGACTACTTGACTTGAAAAATGTTAGAAAGTTTTAATCAGCCCTACCAACATCTTCCTGTTCTCTTTTCTGCCGTTTATCACCTCTGGTTATTTTGGCTAGAGAAAATATGGTTATTTTCAAAACTTTTCTAAGCCTTAGGGCTGTGCTCCTCCTTTGAGCATTGCTCTGACTGTACTGCTGCTCCACCTGCAACACCTCGTCACAGCTACAGAGATGAAACACTGGCATGCAGTTCACATTGACATAGGCACAAAATGGTAAAAAGTCTGGCAGGCAAACGTGGAGGAATGGAGCAAGGAGTGAGCCACAGGGAATGCTCCTGTTCTACTGTTACCTGTTTCAACACTGCATCCAAACTACAAATAGGGAAGTGGAAAACACAGGAAGAGAGTACAGTGGGATTGGAGACAGGGTGGCAAGTAGTCAAGACAGTGAATGAGAATACAGAAAACTGGATCAGAGGTTTGAAACGGTTTGCAGGGTACAGCTAAGAATTAATCCAAATATGAACATAGAAAAGGGCAGGCAATTCTGATTGTATTTCATATCCTCATCTAATTTTGCTGCACAGCTAACTGTTGCTGTCTATACTAATGTACATTTGAAATCTAACAATATTTTAGCATGAAAAATGCATAACAGAGCTATTGGTGCTTTTATTTCAGTTTTCGTAGCTCTAACTCAACTAGAAAATTAAGTATGTTTTCAATATGTTAGTTATCTGTACAAGCCAGAAAGGACATCAAAACTCAGAACAGAACTGCCCCGTGTACCTCACTGAGTAGTGCAAGTGAAAATATCTTACTTTTACATGAGAAAAAGGGAAGAATGGGGGGAGAGAGAGGAAGGGAGGGATGATGTCCTTCTATTCTCCAGTCAAATCGAAAACTATGTTATGAATTATACCACTATCAGGAAGGGTGCCAACACAAAGTATTTCACAGAAATACAGATTGGAAACATTTCATAGATAAGACTTTCAAATAATTCAGATTTTCAAAGAACCTACTTCCATTACATCCAGTCAGATTCTGAAGACTTGGGCTTCTCCTGACAGGATGGGGTACAATGTGCCTCACCCAAAGCATGCCTCGGGACAAGCACTGCAGACCAGTTGGACAGTCTTGCAGTGGAGTTTCATTTGGACCAGAAATTTCAGGGCCTAGAGTCTCTGACTCAGAGTCAGAAATGTGGAAATACAGGACTTCTAGTGTCAGCAGCTGTAGGGCAGCCCAAATGTTTGAGCTTCACACATCCAGCACTTTGAGAGTCTGAACTGGATCCATCCTGTACACTGCTCGATTTATGACTATTGGAAGAGTTCTTTAGTGTTTCAGATTAAAATATTTTAAAACGGCTTTTATAACAAAAGCAGAAAAAGAGTCAAATCACTTGAACTAAAATACACTTTCTGTGTCCCAGAAAATGGTTTTTAGCAATAACACTTTCAGCACTATTCCTTCTTGAATGACTAATGGTCTTGCATTATGCAGGAAAGTCACTCTCTGTGTTGCCTTTCTTTCACCTTTATCTTTGATAGATTTCTAAACCTGTTAGCTCTGACAGCTACCGTGCCTCTTATTTTAGTTATTTTCTAAAAGCTGATGGTTGAATATCTTTTCATCACTGATCAAATCCATGTAACATAGAGATTTTGGTGTCATCTGATTCTTCCATACATTTTGGCTTAGAGTCAGAATGAAATTGAAAAGGTATATTTGCTATTATGGAGGATATGTGAAGCAGTGCTCTACTTATCAAGCACTATGAAGACCTTGGAGAGAAAATACAGGTGGAAATCAGTACCTCTCAGTACAGCGAGGCAATGTTTAGGTATGGTTGGTAACAAACCTCCAAAGGAAGGAGTTTTCCTTTCTTACCAGAAAATGCTTAACACCCATAAGGGCAAATAATGAAATTTTGGGAGGAAAGAAAAGCAGAATTGAAAGTTTTGAAGGAAATGAAATTCCAAACAAGACTGGAAATCTTTTGTTTGATAAATTGAAATTTCCCACAAGAAAAAGATTTCACTAGGGGGAAAAAAATCCCAATCACCTCTTGTTTCCCTGTTGGGTCTTCATAGTAGAACATGCTGGATTTGACCTCCTAAGCGCTGCAGCCCTGACTTCTATGTGCGCTGTAGTGATCACCAGTTTAAGCATTATTTTAGTGATTTGCTCAACTTCTCTGGCTGAAAGGGCCTCTTAATTCAACAGCTATGAGCCATATCTACAGTTGTGTTTCTGTCAGTGTAATTTGCTGTTACGTGTAACTCTTCTTCCTGCCAGATTTAGAAAATTGTCATATTCCTTCACACTTTGTGTTTAATAGTGTAAAACAAACCAGGATCGTTTAGTCTTGTGTCCTTCTGTAATCTCCTCCCTCCTCTCTATTTCTCCATCATTATCATTTGAACTAATCTTTCTCAAATATCATAGTATCATAGTATCAAGCGAGCTGGAAGGGACCCAATAAGATCACAAAATCACAGAACCACAGAATATTAGTAGTTGGAAGGGACCTCGAAGGATCATCTAGACCAACCCCCCTGACACAGCAGGATTCCCTAGACCAGCTCACACAGAAGCACATCCAGATGGGTTTTGAATACCTCCAGAGAAGGAGACCCCACAACCTCTTTGGGCAGTCTGTTCCAGTGCTCTGTTACTTGAACTGGAAAAAAATTTCTATGTGTATATATGCGGAATCTCCTATGCTTCAGCTTACAGCCATTTCTTCTTGTCCTGTGACTGGGCTTCACCGAGAAGAGCCTGACCCCATCATCCCGACACACACCCTTCACATATTTAAAAGCAGAATTGGGGTCACCCCTTAGCCTTGTCTTCTCCAAGATAAAGATGAGGTCACCTCTTAGCCTTCTCTTCACCAAGATAAAGACACCCAGCTCCCTCAGCCTTTCCTCGTAAAGAAGATGT
>VWZX01001101.1:66128-76788 GCA_013399015.1 Galbula dea | reverse complement strand
AGACTCCATCCCATTGACCACAACTCTCTGACTTCTGTCCTTCAACCAGTTCACAATCAACCTCACTACCTAATCATCCAGACCACACTTCCTCCGTTTAGCCGCAAGGATGCCACGGGAAACAGAATCAACAGGTTTCCTGAAATCTAGATGAACCACATCCACGGCTCTATCATCATCTATCCATCTGGTTATGTCCTCATCAAAGGTTATCAGGTTGGTCTACTATTGTGTTACAGAGTTGAATCTCTAAATTATGAATACCACTCTGTCTTAAATGATCTTTGAAGGATGCCTTATTCAATACTAATTTTCTGGTTAGCTAACATCAGTATTCTTTTTTTGTTTCCATTGTGTTTGTAGAATGGGAAATGTTTAAACTGCAGGTTATCCTTGCTAATGGAATATCTTGCTCAGGGCAACAATCATTCAGTCACTCAAAATCACACAAGTCAGTCCTGTGTAAGAGCAATAACTACTGACCTTCCCATTTAGAGGTAGTGTATTGGTTTAGTGCTGTTTTGTGCCTATCAATAGAAATCTTCCTTGTTTGAATTAGATGGATATTGGAAGTGTCCTACCTTTGACTTTAAATCAGAGGCACAGACATCTGTTAGATTAGGTTGTTTGGCTTCTTCCCAAATGAGAACTGCAGGGGTGGAAAACAACATGAGTTGAGATTATTTGCCTCAGAGAATTGTTGTTTTCAATTTTTCTCTGTCAGTTCCAAGCTGTGTTTTGTGCGCAGTACGGTCTTCTCCACTCCTTTGATATAACACTGTTTGGATTGCTCTGAAACTATGTTTAAAGACTCTGCTCAAGAAGGTATTGAGAAACAGACAGATAAGATATTTGGAAGTTTTCCTAAAGGAGCTACTGCATGTTTTAGGGTTTCAAAGCAGAAGAGTGTGGTCGCTACCAGTAATTACTTTATAAATGACAGCTGTAAATTTGACGTTTAATAGTTACATAGATCTTGCCCACTAACAAACTTATAAATGGTAATTTTTGTTAATCTGTCTTGGTTTTGGTTTATGCCTCCCATTCCTACCTGTGGGTCTCTTAGTACAGACAAATGTGACTTTCTGAAAATGCAAGAGGCCATTCATTACCATATAAAACTCCAGAAAGTCTGCTGGATTTTTAAGGACAGAAATGTTTTATGCTTTATACACATATGCTCACTTATAAGCTTGAATGTTGTATTATATAGTTCCCTCAAAATATATTGCTTTAAAAGTATTGCCTGATGTGGAAGATCTTTTCTTTCCTACATGCTTCTCATCTTTATTTAGATGGGACTGCTCTGAGTGATGCAGGCTGCTGGGGGCAATCTGTGCTGGTTAACATGGTCCCTCTACTGACATTTTCAGGAGTAGTCAAAACACTGCTTGCTATCCACAGGCTCCTCTTGCTTGGGGGAATGGTAGAGGTTTATTTTAATTTTCCCATGCGTAAGTCCATTGTCCTAGACCTTTGTTCATTTAGGCCTTTGTGACTATGCTATAGATCTTGAGACATCTTAATATTGATTTATGCAGCTAAACTTTCAGCTCATCTTGTATACTTGTACATTTCCAAGTATGTTATCTGGAAGACTTTCCAGCTGGTTATCTCTACCATTCCTGTGACAATTCAGGAAGGGCTGTGGATGTTGTCTACCTTGACTTTAGCAAGGCATTTGACACAGTTTCCCACAGCATTCTAATAAAGAACCTGGCTGCTGGTGGCTTGGATGTGCACATGCTTTGCTGGTTAAAAAATTGGTTGGATGGCCAATCCAGAGAGTTGTGCTCAATGGAGTCAAATGCAGTTGGCAGCCAGTTACAAGCAGTGTCCCTCAGGGGTCAGTGCTCGGGCCGCTCCTGTTCAACATCTTTATTGATGACTTGGATGAGGGGATAGAGTGCACCCTTAGTAAGTTTGCAGATGACACTAAGCTGGGTGGAAGTGTTGATCTGCCTGAGGGCAGGGAAGCTCTGCAAAGGGACCTTGACAGGGTGGATTGCTGGGCAAAGGCCAGTAATATGAGTTTTAATAAGACTAAATGTTGAGTCCTTCATATTGGTCGTAACAACCCCTGACAGCTCTACAGGCTTGGGGAGGAGTGGCTGGAGAGCTGCCCAGCAGAGAAGGACCTATGGGTGCTAATTGACAGCCGGCTGAACATGAGGCAGCAGTGGGCCCAAGTGGCTAAGAAAGCCAATGGCATCCTGGCTTGTATCTGGAATACAAGTGTGACCAGCAGGAGCAGGGAGGTGATCTTGCCACAGTACTTGGTGCTGGTGAGGCCACACCTTGAGTACTGTGTGCAGTTTTGGGCACCGCAATATAGGAAGGACACCGAGGTACTGGAGAGGATGCAGAGAAGGGCAACTAGGCTGATCAGGGGTCTGGAGAACAGGCCTTATAAGGAAAAGCTTAGGGAGTTGGGGTTGTTTAGCCTGGAGAAGAGAAGGTTGAGGGGAGACTTTATTGCTCTCTTCAGCTACCTGAAAGGTCATTCTAGGGAGGCGGGTGTTCGTCTCTTCTCCCTTGTGACTAGTGACAGGACTAGAGGGAATGGGCTCAAGCTGTGCCAAGGCAGGTTTAGATTAGATACGAGGAAGAATTTCTTTACTGAAAGAGTGGTGAGATATTGGAATAGGCTGCCCAGGGAGGTGATGGAGTCATCATCCTTGGAGGTTTTTAAGAAGATGTGGTTCAGGGGATGCTTTAGGGATAAGAGTAGTGTAGGGCTATCGGTTGGACTAGATGATCTTGAGGGTCCTTTCCAACCGTAACAATTCTGTGATTCTGTGAAGCTGGCATAGGTGTCACTGTTGGAGGCCAGCACTACAGTTTGTGTGGATAGAGTTTTTTCATTCCTCACTCCTCAAGTTTTATTGCTGCTGCAGTACATGGAGTAAAAATCTGGTGCCAAATTAATTTCAAAACGTTGTCTCTGACATTCATATAAAGACAGGCATCACTCCAAGTTCTCAACTTCTTTACTTTCTAAATTGACTGATCAATACAGTCTCAGATTGGCTGATTTCAGATGGTTAAACATTGCCAGAGCATCTGGAGGCTTTTATCAGCAGTGCTCTTCCATACAAGTCTTCTATATTTCCATTATTTAGTGTCCTGAAATGTGAATATCAACCAAATCTTATTCTAACAGATCTCTTTTGCATTGCAGTTTCTTATAATATCCTGAAACCTCAGTTCAGTTGTGTTAGAGAATCCACTGATTTCTTTTTTTTTTTGTTAAATGGTTATAAGTCTTAAATATCTTCAGTTCTGAGCAGAATCTAGGAAAGTTGGAATCCCACATTTGGGTAATTTCATCTGCTGGAGATTTTCAAACCAATTCTTTCAGCCCCAGTTTTACTATAAGGGTTATGTCTTTGTCTGAGCTGATTAAATGATAGTTAGTCTATCAGAGACAAGAAAAACTTTCACATTCAGGCTTTACAGAATAAGCTTGCATTAGGGAAAGCTAATTAGGAGGTTTCTGTGGTGATATTGAGCATCAGGCAAGTGCCTAGTCACTAGAAGACCAACAGTAAAGCTATTAACTAGGAAAGTGAGAATGAATATTCTTCTCCCTAACAAGATCTACTGTAAAGAATCTTACCACTTTCCAGGAAACCGTTTGCCTTCACAAAGCCCTTATCTCCAGAAGGCTTTATTGATTGCAGAAGCTTCAGCATTCATAGTGAGGCAGTCACAGACAGACTGGGCAGGAACCAACCTACTGCTCACTTAAAGTGATGCTTGTCTGAACTCACCAAAGTGCATGGTTTTGCTGTTCTGTTCCTACAGTTCCTATTATTTTTTCCCCAATATATGAATGAGTGATGTGGAAATCTTCACAAGTTTTCACCTCTGATCGTGTGAAGTCTTGTAAAATTAATGGTGATGTTAATGCACACACACTTATAAAGAGTATGCCAATATTAGATACAGTTTTGTGCTTATGGAGGATATTATTCCTCACAAAAAGATGAGCAAGGGATAATTCACAAATAAAACTAATAAAAAATATGGGAGGCAGTATGTTCCTAAACTGCTACACTTAGGAATAAATAAATCAACAAATAAATAAAATCCTTCCAGACACTCTTTCCAAATTTGGCCACTGATTTCTTCTTTTGAGTGCAAGTTCAAAGTGTGAACACTACTGCTATTCTTTCTGTTGGGCTTTTCTGAGATCCACTTCACATAGCAAATGTAAAATTATAGAGTTTCTAAGAAAACCATCAACTCTGTTTTAGTAAGACAAAATTTGCAGCAAAAACATTGCTTTCTGTTTCAGCAGTGAGGTCATAGAAGAAATAATTTCGGCTAGTAATTTCCATGGCTCAGGAATTAGGAAAGCCAGAAGGTCTGAAATGGAAGCAATGTAAAGGAACGAAAAAATATTATTATGTTCTATTCACATAATGATCTTTGAAAAAATATACATTATGGAATCTAAATGTCAATCCAAAAGGGCTTTTAAAGGTGAAATGAAACTACACGAGCAGATTTTTCCAAGCGCACAAACTCAGATTTCTGAAAGAAACTTGTGGTGCAAAGAGATTTTAGCAAGAAGCTGAACTTCTGTGATCTCATGGTTGCCAAGATAATCTGGAATTCTGAACTGGCAAGAATAAATTTAGAAAGAACAATGCTTTGGATGTCGAAAAGTACCTGCTTAAATTACTATTTCTCAGAAATTTTGGACACCTTCTATTTGAGAGACCTTTAAACTTGGTCTCTGGACCCAGTTAAAATTCCACTCAACCTCTTAAAAGTGGAAATATTTTCTTGTAAACTCAAGGCATTTGCACATTCAAAGTGTTGGATTAACACTTTTCTCAGAATAGTTCACTTAATTTGAGATGAGTAAGTAGACTTGTCTTTGTCAGTTAGTACCAAACCAAACCAAGTTAATTTGTATTATTTTAGTTAGAAATTATGGCAGGGGAAGTAGAAATACCTGCATTTTATCAAAAACTAATCAAAACTTTTTTACCTCTGCCTTGAGTTAAACTATGGGAAGTTCTAAGACAGGAGTTAAAAGTACATATTTTTGATTTTTGAACTGAGGAAGCTGGACCATTGAACCTGATGAAAACTCCCTCATTTCTGTTACATCACAGTCTGCCTTCTGCATCCACATTTTTGTTGAGCTTTAAAATACTAATATTACTGCTGACAAATTAATCTGACTGCATGATGTTATTTAAACTCTTTTTGTATCCTCATTCTTTGTAAAGCTGTAACATAAACATAGCCTTGAAAGAAGAATCCTAGCACTATTTTTTTTATTCTTATATAATAACATCAATGTATATTTTAAGTTAATTTCCCAAACAGGTAGTATCTTAATTGTGTACCAAAACTTAGTAACCCTACCGTTAGTAAGAGGCATCCACCTTGCCCATGACCCTCTTGCCAGTGAGGCTCAAACTGCAGTGCTGAAAAGTATTTAGTTTCCTCTCTACTGTTACAGCTTGCCTTACTGTTTTTTTAGTTTGAAACAGTCAGCACTGGTTTGGGTTTTTTATAGGTTCCTTCTTCTAGCGCTCTGCAATTGTAGACAAATATCTAAATCACAACACCTTTGTTTGTTTGATTTTTTTTATGTTTCTATCTTCAGATTCATAAAATAATTTGAAAGTTCATCTCTGTGCTTAACAATCCAGTATGAAGGTAGTCCCTGGAAGAGCATATAAAATACAGACCATATGTGATCAGGTCATTTATGATACCCCAAGTCAAATGACTTATTATCACAAACACTGTAACTGCTCTGTCTCCTACAGTCCACCAAAGACTTTTCCCTACTTTAAGGAACAATTTATTTGAAAATATAAAAGGGAATTTCAATATCTAAATGTTTTTGAGTACCAAATCCATTAGGTGAAGAAATTGCGGTCTGTGGGAAAGTAATTCCTATTGAATCTTTCATATTTTGTACTTAATCACTGAACAACTTTTATGCATATATTTACTGACTTTTGCAAGTCTTTTTGATTAAAGGGTACCAGAGAATATGCTTGTCATCAAAAGACAATATCACAGTTATGTCTCTGTCTTCTCAGCCAATTTTTGTTTATATTAAAGTGTAATTAGTTAGTTCCAGAATAAATAGAACTACATAAAAATATTAAGTGGCTAGTTGATTACATTTCTGTTCTAACTTAAATGCTGGAAATTATGAATGACAAAACAATTTATTCTAGTCATCCCGACATTAATTTCTATCTACAAAATTGTTTTCTTTAACAGGGAACATAATGTAGGTGATATAAACAAATTTGATGATTGAAGAATATAAAATATTAGAGATACAAATTAAATACAGGTATCTGACTTTAATGTCTATTAAATACAATTAAGATTATTTTAAACTTGAAGGACGACAATGAGCCAGCAATGTGTTCTTGTGGCCAGCAGGGCCAATGGGATTCTGGGCTGGATTAGAAGGGGTGTGGTTAGTAGGTCAAGAGAGGTTCTTCTCCTACTTGACTCTACCCTGGTGAGGCTGCATGTGGAATATTGTGTCCAGTTCTGGGCTCTTCAGTTTAGGAAGGATAGGGAACTGCTGGAAAGAGTCCAGCGCCAAGCCACCAATATGATGAAGGGGCTGGAACATCTTCCTTCTGAGGAAAGGCTGAGGGAGCTGGGTCTTTTTGAGCTTGAAGAAGAGGAGACTAAGGGGTGGCCTCACTATGCTTTTAAGTATGTGAAGGTTGTGTGTCAGGAGGATGGGGTCAGGCTCTTCTCAGTGAAGCCCAGTGACAAGACAAAGGGCAATGGTTGTAAGCTGAAGCATAGGAGGTTCCGTGTGAATGCAAGAAAAAATTTTCTTCCCAGTTCAGGTGCTAGAGCACTGGCACAGACTGCCCAGAGGGGCTGTAGAGTCCCCTTCTCTGGGCATAAAAAAAGCATCTGGATATGCTTTTGTGTGAGCTGGTCTAGGGAATCCTGTTGTGGCAAGGGTGTTGGACTAGTTGATCTTTCGATGTCCTTTCCAACACCTAACATCCTGTGATTCTGTTATTCTGTGAAAAGCCCACCATTTATTTTGATATCATAATCTGGAATATGCAGCCAAGAGTACTCTAACTATCCTTTACTTCCCATTGTTTGCAGGATCTGCGGCATGAATTAGAAATATACTCATTAACAGTGCAAGTGAGGCATCTATAACAATCTTAATTATTTTACATGCCAGGGTTAAGGGTTTTTTATTTGCTTTCTACAGATTACTGAGGTTTAGCCCAAAACTCAAAATGCTTTTACTTGATGCAGTTGGGATCAGTTTTAGTTTCTGATTTAGGTCATTAAACTAGTCTAAATTATTGCTTAGACAAACAGCTGACTTCATGCCTAAACTATTTAAAGAGTCTAAGGATAATTTTAAAAATATCACTCATGTAGATTAGTCATGCTAAGAAAGTTCCATAAATTAAATAAATGGACTAACTTGCAGAACTTTTCAGTGGGTCATACAAAAATTGTACATGATGGATCATAATCTCTCTTTGGTTTATGCTTATATAAGCCTTTGCATTGAGAAAATTTGTCATGAAAACTGTCATTCAAATTGGTTTTCCACTAAAGAAGACAGATGTCACAGAAGTGTATTCCTATCCACTTCATAAGAAATTAGGTATTCCAGTATTAACTGAGTCTATAGGGAAAATAAAACAGGGACATTCCTCTAACTCCCAAAGCCAAATTCAGCTCTGTGACACAGCTGCAGATATAAAAAGATTATTTCTCCATTGGCAATTAGAAGTGGTTGGGGCAAGGCTGACTTAAGACCAGGGTTTCATATGTGTAAATACCCAACAGAGTGTAGTTCCCTGGACAAACCACATCATTAGACAACAACCCTTGGAGATTACTTTATCAAATGAATTTTACAATTGGTTCAAAGTGAATTCCTTAAATCCAAGACAGGATGTTTCTCCTTAGGTAGTTTCTTATCCATTGCATGTGCCTGATATTAATTCCCATCTTATACAGCCATCGTTTATTTTGTAGGCTCTAAACAGCTTCCTGAGAGGAACCATAGGGCATAAGTAAAGCATCACAGGAACTGTCTTCTTGCTGCTCCTACTATTTTGTTTAGCTTTTTAAAATGTACAACATGTTCACTTCCAGAAATTATACTCTCTTCTCTTCAAAAGAACATTAAAAGCAATATTCATGTCAAGCCAGCAGAGCCAGCTGTTTAATTTGCCACAAAAACCTATGAAACTCTTCAGTGAGTATACATCATCGTTAAAGTTGCATCAGGCAGATAACAAGAAAAGGGAATGGAATAAAATTTGTAGAAGAGAAAAATACTCTTTGGGGGAATAAGTGAACCTCTTACACTTTTGCCTTGCTCTGAACAATTTTCATTTAGATTTAAAATCAGACCTGTTAAGTAGTTAATGACAATCTTTCTGGGAAGTGGGGGGGGAGGCAAGAAAAAAACCCCAACAGTTTACAGTCCCATGCATCTGTATGTTAATCACAGTTTGGAATGAAAAAAAGAATGTATCATGATTCAACACGTTAGTGTCAAAGACTGATTCTGGTCAGGACTCCATTGAATGTATATTCATACCTCTAAGCTATGGCAAGGTAAAGCAATATTCAACAATTCCATTGCTCATGCCCCTGTAGAAATTAAAACACGAAGGATCTTATCTCTGTCACAGTGGAACTGACAAAATAAGGGTGCAATATTCCTTGATAATTAAATTTCTCTATTATCATAAGTATACTCTATGAACTAGAATTGGAATTGGAAGTGCATACTGTGAAACCATCACTGAGATGTTGTCTGTGCCATATTGGAAGACAGAATAATATGTATTGCATATATGGTTTTTGAACACTTTGGGTGCTATGATGAACTGCCAAGTAAGGGCCCAAATACGAAAATTTTAAAGTAAAACCTTGGAAACATAAAAAGTTGTATACAGAAGCAAAGAGATATAAATTTTAAATATTTTATTAAATAAGGAGTTTCCTTAGGCTGTATACTTAATTGGTTCAGCATCATACAATATATGTCTTTAGATATTCCATCACAGGAATATTACCAATAATTTTTCAGTTTAAAAGTAGGCATTTTCAAAGAAACCATATTTGCCTCTATGTTCAGGAAGAATAAAGCAAAGCAATTCCTTCCTACAGAAAATACTGGGATATTTCTTTGAAGTTCTTACTGAGGAAAACATTTAATAAATCATTTGTTTTTGCAAAGGGAAAACTTAAGCAATGTTTGCTAACCTTGCGTGGTCAAAAAAACCTTCTAAATAACTCAGGGTTAAAAAATTGCTTTAATCGCCTTTCTTTTAATCCCTAAGCAGAAGAACCATAAAACTCACCTGTACATTTCTGAGTGGTTTTCCACAATATTTGTACAGCCAT
Organism: Galbula dea; assembly: GCA_013399015.1. NCBI lineage: Eukaryota > Metazoa > Chordata > Aves > Piciformes > Galbulidae > Galbula > Galbula dea. The sequence goes on along the minus strand of VWZX01001101.1, from coordinate 67,380 downwards.
TAAAATCCTACAAATTAGGAAAGTGCATAATAACTACCACTATAGAAGCAATTGTTATAACCTGTCACAAAGTTTTTTTTTTCTTTCTGCTTTTGATCCCATGTTGACATAATTTCTTAAACCTTAAGAATAGTATAATTTCTAGGTTTTCCTCATTTCATTCTGTACTGTTATGAGAAATACACGTTGACGTAAGACGAAGTGCTGACCTGCTACTTCATACTTTTAAATAATTACATATTATCTCACATACAGCATGATATTTAAAGGGATACTCAGATGTTCTTATTTACTGATCAGCTTGTCTAACACAAGAAATTTGTCTGTTTTTACTGTACTGTTGCATGAAACTTTTAAACAGCAAGGCTTGTACAGTCTGTGTTTCATAGGTTGCTCTTTTCAAATTGTTTTAAGAAAAGAAACACAATCTCATAGGCCCAAACCACAGCAAGTTTTAGAATACTTCTTCACAGAGACCTTTAGGCTTCTTTACCTACCAAAATTTTACATCCTGTATGATGTTCTTTAACAATATGTTTATATATTCTGCTTTTCAGGACAATATATTCCATGTCACCTGTTTGTCTTTGCATATTTTTCTTTCTAAAATGGCTTGAAAGCTATTTATATCAGCTGGAATTGTTATTGGAGTAGTCGAATATACACAAATAACTGAATAACCAAAAATACACAAATAGCGTTTGAAAGTTTTAGCAGCTGTTTTATAGCAATTTTGTCTTTCATTCATTGTAAAATTAAAGACTGCAAGATGACTGTGCACAAGCATTGTCTGTTACATGTAGAGGCATACAGAGGTGTCAGAGATGACATAGATATAGAGACGAATACTAGAGGCAATGTAGGCCACCTGCTGAATGAGGTGGGTGCCTTGGTGACGAAACAAAGAAGGTGGAGTTACTGAATGCCTTCTTTGTTTCTGTCTATACTCTTAGAGACTGTGCTCAGAAGCCTCAGACCCCTGAGCCCCTACATGATGTTAGCATACTGGAGGAGTTTTCCTTAGTTGAGGAGGACTGGGTTAGGGAACAGCTAAGCCATCTGGACATCCATAAATCCATGGGTCCTGATGGGATGCAATCACAGGTGCTGAGGGAGCTGACAGAAGTCATTGCCAGGCCCCTCTCCATCATCTTGGGTAAGTCCTGGGGAACACAAGAGGTGCCTGGAGATTGGAGGAAGGCAAATGTCACTCCAGTCCTCAAAAAGGGCAAGAAGGAGGAGCCGGGTAACT
>VWZX01001101.1:33900-55609 GCA_013399015.1 Galbula dea | reverse complement strand
TTATTTTCCCAAATATCATAAAAACAAACAGGAGGCCATTTCCATGATTGTCAACAGTAGGAAGTATTCAGCCATTTCACATCGCTTCTCCATTTCACTTGGTCCTATTGTACATATGCCATATAGTTAATTTCTAAGGATTAGACACATTTCCAGTGTCACCATCTGGACAGTCAGATGTCCACAAATGNCCATCTGCTTGAGTGCAGAAATTTCCAATTTTTTTTTATTATTATTTTATTTTTTTTTTTTTGTGAGCTCTGACATTAAACAGTGGATTTGGCTCTGTCTGCACACAGCTTTTCCAACCCATTGCTAACCTGTCTGCCTGGCACTGGCTGAATGAGAGTGCCATAAGGGCCAAAAATGTATGAAGTCTGAGGCCAAGAACATACAACCATGCCAATGCAAATGCCAAACCAGGCCAGATCATAACTATGGCATTGCTTGGATCTAGGCAAAGATTTATCCAGAGACTGGGACACTCTCTAGCTTTTATAGTGTCTCTGACTGCCTTTGGAGAAAAACTCATTTAGTAGCAGCTGTTGATAGAAAGCTGCAGAAGAGATTTTATGTTAAAAAGTGAAAAACTTGCTCACAAATAAAACATAAAAAATAGGTAGAATCTTTTAAAAAAAATCATCTTTTTGCTAATCTGCAAGTATCATAATTATCTTTATGGACACCATATATAACGAATGGGTTTGGAAAGAACAATCTAAAACTACCTGGATCAAACTGATGGCTCTGGAATAGCTGGAATATATCAGTGCTACAGTATGGAGGTAAGGATAATTTTTGTCCTGTTCCATAAAATTACTGGATCAAACTCAGAGTTTGAATAACTGAGCAAACACCACAGATTTAATTTATTTGCTTGCTGCTATGATTTAGCTAGATGAAAGTTTGCATTTCTAAATAATGAGGATTTTATTGCATACTGTGTATAACCAAGAACCCCAAATAAAAAGCTACTTTTTAAGCCAATTTATGATCACACTGGATTTCCATTGAAGCCCCTTAGGAAATACAGTATTTGGAGTACCTCAGTCTGGGAACAGCTGTTTTCAGAGAAAACTGGAAGCACCTGAAGTCTGTTTGAAAGAAAATTATTTTGGGAGATACAGTAAATAATTTGATGTCCTGCAGAGCAGGATTTCTAACACCAATTTCATAAATGTAAATATTGTTATCACAGAAGTGCTGCACTGACCTTTCATATTGATTTTGTGCACTTTGTCAGATTTTGAGAAAATATAAACCATGAAGTTTGAAATACAGTGCACATTTCTTTGCTTCAGAAGCAGTAACAGTCACTTTTAACAAGTGAAAGCTCTCTTGGGACAAAACCTCTTTGCTTATGATAAATTTCTTTTCCTGTTTTCTTCTTTCTTTAAAGAAGATACTTAACATATTTTCTATTTCTCCATGGGAAATGCATGTAATAAGATCACAATGTTAGCCCTTAACAATATGGGGGGAAAAAAAAGGGATAACAACAATGTGGGAGATTATTTGTATTTTCCACCAGTTCCTCAGCCTTAGAACAACATCTGCAGTGCATCAGTAAGACAAAGAGAGCATCTCTGGAGAGGTCAGTGATGGCACTCACTCTTAATTGGAAACTAATTTTCATTTCTTCTGAAAGCATCACTCCACAGAACATATTTCTTTACTTGTAGGAATCATAAATATTATTTTACAATGCACTTTGAACCATGACAGATAAAAATACAGTACAAAAGAGTCTCAGCTCCCTATTCCACCTGATCCAGGCTAAGCACATGACATTTCAAATGCTTTCCAGTCTGTTGTCATGTGGCATATTATTTTATATATGTAAAATTTTGCCATGCCATTTTCTACAAAGATAAGGAGATATATAAAATTTTATATGTATTTCTAAGAGGCAAAGAAATTCACCTCATAATATCCTAGGTAAATTTTTATTTCTAGGAAGAGATTAAAGCACTGTTTCTCACTTTACCACTACTTCCCAATTATTTTCAGAACAGTATTTTTTATTAAGCAATGGTGTTGTGTGAATGATTAGATATTTTTATTACAGTATACTTCTTACATGTATATATTTCTTTTTATAAACATATATAAAATAAAACTACACTCATAGAATAATAACCAGTGTATAAATTTAGTGTCTTGTTATTTACAAAATTTTTGTAATCAATTCCCTTAGCTGTCAAATTCTTACCTGCAATATGTATATGTAAAATCTTCATGAAAGAAAAAAATATTAATATTAAATGTGAGAGATCTACATATGTGAGGGGGGATAAGAGTCAAAATATGTGAAAGTCAATGGAAGAAAATTTGTGTTTAATAGATCAGGCCCTAAAAGCAGACTCAGCAATAGGTATTGCTTTTCCTAATAATTCATTAATAATTTGGAAGAAGGGTACAAGGCAGTGATATCCAACATTTCCTGTATATCATGTGAATTCTGAGCAAGAAACAGTGTGTCATATCTTGCTCCTTTTTACAAACACACGTAAGAGCAATGGCGTCTTCCTGAGGCCATTAAATCAAAGGATGGGCTTAGTCTTTACCCTACCATCAGACTATAAAAACATCTGGGAGCATCTTTGAGATCAGCTCAAAGAAAAATGAAAAAAGGAGATTGTCAAGTTTTGGTAGATAAAGGTTTAATGAAACTTCTAGATTCCACTAAATCATAATGATTAAAGAAGAAACATGATTAAAAAAGTGAGAATAATATCAATATTATTAATCACAACTTAGTTTAAACATTTTTAACATGACTTGTTGACTTTTATCTTTATTCTGTTTGGGGTTTTTGTTGTTTTTGTTGTTGTTTTTCAACGCATGGAGCTGTAAGGTAAAGTGGGATTTAAAAACTTCCAAGCCCTGTAAACTTTTGTTCTATTGAAATGTACTTGGTATATTCATAGAATCACAGAATCAAAGAATTGTCAGAGTTGGAAGGGATATTAAGGATCATCTAGATCCAACCTTCCTGACTGGTAGGGACACCTTCCATTAGATCACGTTCTCCAGAGCCCCATCAAACCTTGTCTTAAAAGCTTCCAGGGATGAGGCTTCCACAACCTCTCTGGGAAACCTGTTCCACTGTCTCACCACCCTCACAGTGAAGAACTTCTTCCTAATATCCAACCTAAATCTACCCTCCTCTAGCTTACACCCATTTTCCCTGGTTCTATCACTGTCTGACCTCCTAAAAAGTCCCCCACAAGCTTTCTTGTAGGCCCCCTTCAGACACTGGAAGGCCACAAGAAGGTGTCCTGGGAGCCTTCTCTTCTCCAGACTGCACAGTCCCAACTCTCCCAGTCTGTCCTCACAAGAGAGGTGATCCACCCCTCTGATCATTCTCTTGGCCCAGCATGTCTATATCCCTCTTCTGGTGGAGCTTCTCGTCTACCAGCAACCCCAGGTTCCTTTCCTCAAGGCTGGTCTCAAGCCAGTCCCTGCACAGCCTATATTGGTGCTTGGGATTGCCCCAACCCAGATGTAGGACCTTGTACTTGTTCTTGCTGAACTTCATGAGGTTGGCATGGGCCCACCTCTCCAGCCTGTCCAGGTCCCTCTGGATGGCATCTCTCCCCTCTAGCGTATCAACCGTACCACACAGCTTGGTGTCATCTGCAAACTTGCTGAGGGAGCACTCAATGCCACTGGCCATGTTGCTGATGAAGATGTTAAACAAGACTAGTCCCAGTACTGATCCTTGAGGGACTCCTTTTGTCACTGGCCTTCACTTGGACATGGATCCATTGACAGCCACACTTTGGGTGCAGCTGCCAAGCCAGTTCTAACAGCATGTTTTAGCAGACACTGCCTGCTTCTAGCAGTCATAAGGCCTAATGTTTAGATTTAACACCAAGGATTAGTATGCGAAGCAAGGTCAAGGTCACTGCTAAACATTGTATCTCATGTTGGGAGGTGCAGGGTAAACCCTGCACCTTCAGGGAGGAGTTGACAGGACAGGTGACCCTAAACTGACCAACTAGGTATTCCATTCCATATATGTCATATTCAGTATATAAACTGGGGTCAGTTCCCCCTACTTAGTTGTTTTAGCTTTTGCTTTGGAACACTTTCTTTTTCTCCTGCACTTCGGTGGTCAGCATCTGAGGAGAACTCTGTCTGTTCCACCCTCAGTCCTGATCCAGAAGTTCCTGCATCCAGTACCAGGATGAAGCTCCTGAGCCTGGCTCCCATCTGTTTCTGAGGCCTTCACTGCAATATCATTGGTAATGTAGTTACCATAAAGAGGGGCTTGGGTTCGGTATTGGGTTTTGTACATATTCGTATATATTTGTATATGTTTTGTTTATTATTATTATTATTATTATTATTATTATTAAAGTAGTTTTAGTTTTATTTTCCAAGCCACAAGTCTCTCTCTCTTATCCCCTTTCCCTTCCTGTGGTGGAGGGAAGAGGGGTTAGCAGGGAGCATCTGTCATTGGGTTGGTGGTAGGCCCGGCATCGACCCTAGACAGGGGTGTTTTTTCAAATCCTGCTAATGGGGAAGCTACAGAAGAACTTACTTTCATTGTCAGGAGTTCCACATATTCATTATAAACTCATTTATTAACATGCCCTGTCTCCATCTAGACCATTGCCCTTTATAACATATCATCAACATTTTTCATCCATATCTTGGCCTCCTCTGCATGGAGACAGAAGCTTTTTACTGACTCAGAACATGAGTTGTAAATCAAAATTAACCTTCAATCTACACGAAAAATGACTGTGAATGGATTTGCAACAAAAACTAACAGAACTTAATTTTATTACATGAAACAAACAACTTAAAAATCCTGTGGATATGGTTGTAAAATGTCCATTATATGAAATGATGATTCATAAAATGAATGCCTAGAAAATATGTAGACAGCTGTTTGACACAATGTTTTCCACAATAAAACAGAGTTTTAGTTCAAAGAGATCTTGTTTACTTCCAGCCTTTGAATACATCTGAGTCAGTCTTCTTCATTAACAAAGACATTGTCTTAAGGCTGCCATCTAAATATTTATAATTTAGGATTGTTTAATGTATCAAACATTTATCTGTGCCTGTTATGGTTGAAATGGGAATAGGAGAGGTAATATATATGCAATATAGAATAACATTTTTTATTATGTTTCAGCTAATGAAGACTCAAAGTTGAACAAAGGGAAAATAAGACAGTTTTAAAGCAATGGTATTTTAGAAATGAGATAATGACATTGTAATGAATCACTTGCTGAGTTCAAAAGATCACACAGTTCATAGATATTATAACTTCTGAAAACTAATAAATGCGGTAAAAGGAGGAAAAGCTTTACTTACTAAGGAACTAAGTTACTTGAGGAATGCAGTTAGAATAAAAAAAATACATAAAATAATTTTTGGACTTGTTTTGTCATTAGGACACCAATTTTTTGGAGACATGTTGCTAATACATGTAAAAGCACCTACTGCCTCTTCCCAGCACGTTTCCAATATTTAGCAGTAACAGTTACATAGAAACGTGGAACGTTTTAAGGCATTTCTCCTGTTTATATGCAGTACCTTTGAACATGAAAGCTTATTTTCTAGATTCTGAAGAAAAAAAATATGTTCTGATTCATGGAAAGAAATGATAAATTAAGAGCTGAGCTTGCCTATAGCAAGCTGTTTAATCAGGATCTGTAGATCCTTAGGGAACACCGACTTCTCTGTTCTGCCTAGATTTTAACTTGAACACATAAATGTGTATCATTCAACTAGCACTGCATCAAGGATGTTTGATACAACAGCAGAGAGCCAAAAAGGATGGAAATTGCATGTTGAAAATTACACTGAGACAACAGTGGCAAAATCATCTAAAATAGACTAATGGACAGACCTTTAAATGAACAGAAGCTCTCTGATTTCCATAGACTAAAGTTCATATATCAGCTGAAAATTGCCTCATTGCCTTCACCTTACACACTACACTTGGCTTGGGAAAACGTTTGCAGCCTACAGTGTTGTACAACACCTCTCAGGAGAACATTCAGAATAATAACATAGCGATAATCAGTTCTGGGACCACAGAAAAGATCGATTGCACTCATTACTGTATGAGCATGCATATTTAAAGACAATAATTTCTCTTCTGTTTTGAGGATATAAGTTTACTAATGTTTGTGTTGCATAGTAACTGAGTGCGTGCTGTTGATACAGTTGAACTTTATTACACTTTACCCAAGTCAATTAATTAAATATTTGGATGAACCTATGAAGTGAAGAGCAATAGCAATGCATTTTATAAATATTTAAGTAGTTAATAAATGTAAATATTGACAGAAATAACAGAAATTTAAACGGAGCAAGCTTAAACAAATAAAATTCCCTTTCTGCTTTATTACCAATACTTTGCTATCCATTTTGGTCATTTTAACACCATATTTTGTAGATGAAGTAAAATGTTTTTTCAAAATTTCAAGGTCTTAAATTCAGAGGGTCTTAAATTCAGTATTTCTGATTTGGACAGGTTAAAACAGATTTTATTCTTGCTGTTCAAAAAATCACAAGGTCATGTCCTTCATTGGTGAATTTCCACTGACCCTGCTGGTTCATCATGGACCTGGAATTGTATGACTAGATCTATTCCAGAAGAGACTTCATTCTCTAACAATGTTAAATTGTTGTTTATAGTCTGGTAGAAAGTCTTATCTAGGCTATTCAAGCTTTAGTTTCAATCGTGCCAAACAACTAATTGTTCTTCTTCATAAATCATACCAAAGCTTTATGTGTTTTATTTTTTTCTGAACAAAACCAAGAAAATAATGTTACATATTAGAATAAGGACTTAGTCTGATGATTCATATACAGGAGGAGATGACTGGATGACACGAAGCTGTAATTTCTTTATTTTTGGTCCAAAATAGAAAAACTGTTAATAAGCTAAATAAATTAATTAGCTACTTATTCACTGATAGAGAGCAAGCCTGTAAGTGTGATGTTTAAAGTTATAGCCAACATTTAATTATTAAATCCACATGAATTTCATAAGTTTATTTATGTTTATTAATTTCAAACATCCAATTTCACTTCATTCATTTGTAGTGAACAGGGAAACTTTGGGACACAGCAGGCAAAGACAGAGAAGCGTACTAATTTAAACATATGAAGTGGAATGATCTTGCCTGGATGTCAGGTACCCACTAAAGCCACTCTAATACTTCCCTCCTCAGCACAGCAGGGGAGAGAAAATGTTACTAATAGCTCATGGGTCGAGATGAGGACAGGTAGAGATCACTCACCAGTTACTGTCGCAGGCAAAACAGACTTGACTTGCGGAAATCAGTTCAGTTTATTACAAACCAAATCAGAGAAGGGTAATCAGAAAATAACCCCAAATCTGTAAAAAGCTTCCTCCCACCTCTCTCTTCTTCCTGGGCTCAACTTTACTGCAGATTTATTGCTACAAGTGCCACAGTCAGTTCGCCACACATTGTTTCTTCCCCTTCTTCCTCCTTAGGGGGAGGACTCACACTGTTCCCCTGCTCAAGCTTGTGGTCCCTCCCACAGGAGACAGTCCTTCACGAACTTCAACATGGGTCCTTCCCATGGGCTATAGTTCTTCAAAACCTGCTCCAACATGGGATTCTCTCTCTTTGGGGCCACAGGTCCTGCCAGGAGCCTGCTACAGTGTGGGCTTCCCACAGGGTCACAGCATATTTCTGGCATTTCCAGTTGCTCTGCTGTGGGGTTATCAATGGGATACAGTTGTATGTGTGCTCCACAGTTAACTTCCATGGATTGCATGCAGACAGCCTGCCTCAACAAGATCTTCACTATGAGCTGCAGGGGAATCTCTGGTGCCTGGAGAACCTCCTCCCGCTCCTTCTTCACTGAACTCAGTGCTTGCAGAGTTGTTTCTCCCACCTTCTCACTCCTCCCTAATGGCTGCTGTTCCACAGTATGTTTTTTTCTTCCCTCTTCTTAAATATATTATCCCAGGCATACTACCACCACCACTGGCTTGGCCTCAGCCAAGGGCAGGTCCGTCTTGCAGTCAGCTGGCACTAACTCTAGCAGACATAGGGGAGGCTCTAGCAAGTTATGACGGAAGTCCCCCTGTAACCCCTCTGCTACCAAAATCCTGCTGTGCAAACCGAATACAACTTTATTACTCATAGGCATGTGAGAACTCTCTCTGCTGCACAGGGATGGAGTCCCACAAACAAGAAGAGTTCATTATTGAAGACTTACAGGAACAACTATAATACAAGTACACGATGAAAATAGTAATAATTATGAAGACTATGGGAATTATGATTTAGCATATGAGAGTATGAAAACCATGAAGCCATGCTGCCTGATATTACTGACAATTCAAACATTCTATCATTAAAGGACAGTTACAGGAGCATCTGCTTTCTATTCTGGGGTAATTTTACTCACTCTCCATGGTGAAAAAGTTACTATACAATCTGTGAAGAAATACAGCACTCTTAAATATTATTAATCTTAACCCACTTCCATCCATAATGGATTGATTGCTTATATTTGCATCTTAATTCATATTCTTACAAATGTGCAAGTTGGAAGAATTATCCACAGAAAAAAACCCAGACATTGGAAGAGAAACACGAAGCCTATTCTATTTTCATTTTCTACTTTCTAACCTTCCCTTTCGTAAGAATATAATTACTGATCTTTTCTTTCAACTCACATAACTGTGGAAGTATTCACACAGTAGAGACCCTTTTCAAGTCTGTCTTTAAGCTATTTTTAAGGTAGAATAGGGGAAGAATCAGAACATTTACTCAAATCAGCTACATCAGCTATTAAATGAAGAAATATCTGAGAAATTTCTAAGATTAGTCATGGTATACAGCTAAGAAGTATAACTCCTTTTGTTAAATGTATAATTACAGAGTTCTCAGAACTATGAAATCCATCAAAAATATGATTAATTACAATCATTCACACAGCCTGTTCAAAGAATGCTGTAATTTTACTTGTGTCGCTTCAAGACACTGACAGAAGAAGGCAATGATTTCAGGCTTTGTAGTCTTTCATTGCAATAATAAACAGAGCAGAAAGAAGGCTAGGAAACAAACAAAAAAAATAAATCACTAAGTAGAGACAGCACAACAATCCAAGCTATTGAAAATGTGCCCTAGAAGGAAATCAAGAATTCTCTTGATATAAGCAAATTTCATGGTTAGTCAAGACCAGTAAGGACTCCTACATCCAATGAGTCTCTGTGGTTTGAGGGTGTTTTGAAATTACAGTAAGTAACCTGCGGTCCTGATTGCTTTATGAAAAAACACTTCCAATTCACTTTCATTTCATTTCTGAAGAGTTAAGTCATGCAAGCAACTAAAACATTTTTGTTCCCAAGAAGAGGAAGAAGACATTAACATATCAACATCTGCTATCCTTTTCCTCTAATTTCTTAGAATCCAAAAATGGTTTGGTTTAGAAGGGAACTCTAATAAGTATCTAGTGCAATCCTCTGCCATGACCAGGAACATCCTCCACTAGATCAGGTGCTCAACACCCCACTAAACCTGACCTTTAACACTTTCAATGATGGGGCATCAGTGCCAGGGAGAAGGAGCCAGGCTCTTCTCAATGTCATCCAATGTTAGGGCAAAGGGGCAATGGGAGCAAGTTAGAGCTTAGGAGGTTTAGTGTTAATGGAAGGAAGAACTTTTTCACAGTAAGGGTGACAGAACACTGGAACAGGCTGCCCAAGGGCGTTGTGGAGTCTCCTACTCTGGAAACATTCAAGACCTGCCTGGACTCGTTCCTATGTGACCTTCTCTGAGGTGTCCTGCTTTGGCAGGAGAGTTGGACTTGATGATCTTTCCAGGTCCCTTCCAACCCCTAACATGTTAAGATTCTATGATTCTATGATCTACAACTTCTCTGAGTAACCTGGTCCAGTTTCTCACCACCCTCATAATTTAAAAAAATATTTCATTTTTTAAATCTAAATTGATCCTCTTTCAGTTTAAAAGTCTTGCCTTTTGTCCAGTCACCGCAGGGTCTGTTAAAAATCCTTTCTCCACCTTTCTTATAAGCCCCTCCTATATTGAAAGTCTACAAAAAGGTATCTCCAAAGCTTTCTATTCTCTAGGCTGAACAACCAAAGCACTCTAAGACTTTCTTGCAGCCTTCTCACCAGTCTTATGACCCTCCACTGGNGGGACGGTTCAGTATCTTGGGTCCTGTACCTGTTTATATTTGCTTCATTTATATCTGTTATTATTATTAAAGCAGTTTTTAGTTTTTTAACTTCCAATCCAGTCTCTCCTTTACCTGCTGTGTGTGGGGGGGCTGGGAAGAGCCCTTAAACCCACCACAACCTGCACAAGCAAGTCCATGTCTGTCCTGTGCTGGGACCTCAGAGGTGGATGCAGTCCTCCAGGTTGTCTAAAGAGAGCAGAGCTGAAAGGAGGAGTTACCTCATTCAGCCTACTGGATATGTTTCTGTTTGTTCAGCCCAGGATCAGAGCCTGTAAACATTATGCTTCCCAGAGCTGAATTAAGAATGCTTCATCTACAGGCTCTGTTCAGTGGGAAACCCTGTAGTAAATACCAGCTAAAAGGATTTCTTTTTTGGCTTCAGCCCCAATTTTTAACCATAAATGCTCAATCTCTTCATCACTGTTTTTTTCAAAAGAGAGTTCTATGCAGTCAAACCATTTTTTCACATAAAGGAGAACATCTTTGATCCTCCTTCTTTGCCTGTCCCTTCTGAACAGTCCATAGCCATTGATTGGAGTGCTCCAATCATGCAATAAATCCCCTCGATGTGTCTGTGATAACAGATCATAGCTTTCTACTTGTAGAATGACTTCCAGCTCCTCCTGCTTGTTACCCATGCTGTGTGCATTAGTATAGAGGCACCTCAGCTGGGTTATCAACCATGTGGCTTTTTAAAGGAAAATTTTGCAAGTCCTGTGATGTGTCTTGCAGCTGTTTCCCTCATAGTTCTTAATATAACAGCAGCCCCTAACTCTTCTCAATTGCTCAAAATTCCACCTCCTTGTCCTACTAGATCTAGTTCAAAGATCTAGCTTAAAGGCCAGCTGGTTGTTGAAGGACCTCTTACACCACTGGGTCAGGTGAATTCTATCAGCCCTCAACAGACCCAGCTTCCCAAAAGTAAATCTGTGATCACAGAAGGGAAAAAGATGAGTATGGCATCAGCCACACATTCATGTGTTTGACTCATGTCCTCCTTCCTAAACACTGGGAAGAGAGAGAACACTATCGTTGCTCCAGATCTTTTTAACATTCCTCAAAGGTACATAGAATCTCTTTTTACAGTTTTAAATTACCTAATTGCAGCAGTTTGCTAACAACATCAAGCTGTGTGGACCGGTTGATATGCTGGAGGGGAGGGATGCCATCCAGAGGAACCTGGACAGGCTGGAGAGGTGGGCCCATGCCAACCTCAGGAAGTTCAACAAGACCAAGTGCTAGGTCCTGCATCTGGGTGAGAGCAATCCCAAGCACTGATATAGGCTGGGTGAAGATTGGCTTGAGAGCAGCCCTGAGGAAAGAGCCTTGGGGGTGTTGGTGGATGAGAAGCTCAACATGAGCCACCAATGTGCACTTGCAGCCCAGAAAGCCAACCGTATCCTGGGCTGCATCAAGAGAAGCGTGACCAGCAGGTCAAGGGAGGTGATTCTCCTCCTCTACTCTGCATTCATGAGACCCCACCTGGAATATTGCGTCCAGTTCTGGAGCCCCTATTACAAGAGGAATATAGGGGTGCTGGAGTGACTCCAGAGAAGGGCCACGAGAATGATCACAGGACTGGAGCACCTCTCGTATGAGGACAGACTGANCTGGGCAACCTGATCTAGTGGATGGTGTCCCTGCCAGGCAGGGGGATTGGAACTCGATGATCTTTGAGGTCCTTTCCAACTCTGATGATTCTATAATTCTATGATTTTATGATTATTGGACCATGTGTGGAATATTACCTGGAATATTAGAATATAACCTGTAGGATTTACCAGGTTCAGCTGACTTTCAGTGACATCATGAATGAAAAGTCCTGGTAGACAGCAAGCTTCTTCAGAGAAAGTCATAAAGAAATACTGATTTGTATATGGTAAAATAGTGATCTGATTTATTCTGCCTTATAAAGTTATAGAATATTACCTTACTATGCACAATACGACTGAAATAAATAGCAGAGAATGCCTGCATATTTTTAAGGATATGATAATTTAATGAAAGTAGAACAAGGAAGTACACTCTGTTCCTCTTGGCTTTCTCCCCAGTATGAAATCTCAGGGAAGCAAAGAAGGCAGATGGCTCATTGTCTGGGGCAGACTCAGGTTTCCTTATATCTCCTTGATGACTCTAAAGATAAAATCTGCTTAACATCTCCCCTTTATTACTGCCCCAACAAAAGGGTTTTCTTTCCCTCCCTTAAAGTCTACTGTCAATATCCCTCGCTACCTTCTGAGGTTTGTTCTTTGATTTATTTAGAGCAGATGTTTGAAATGGCAAGATTTATCTCCTCCCCATCTTTCAGCAGAAGTGGCTTAATGCTTTCAGTAATTCCCTGTTCATCAGTTTATTTGTATCTCATCACCCTTGCTTTTCTCTCTGTATTTGTTTATTTCATTTGGCCCATTTCAAGTTGTCCCATAGAATGACATTATGCTTCAGCCCAGATTGGCTGAGGAGGTCCATTTTCCCTGTCTGGCAGTCCTTATTCTTTTTTCTATCTCAGTAGATTTTCTGGGTTTTTTGGTGATATGAAAAGGTTGACTCTTCTTCTGTGTGCAAGATGTCATTATGTAAATCATTTTTCTACAACTTTTCTACAAGTGAGATGCTGACCATCCTTTATTTCTACAGTTTCTAAGTATAATACATCTCATGGGAAATTATAGCTCAAAATGCTGATTGGGAGTATATGTCAAGCAGTAGACGTGTGATTATATATATATGGCAAAACGGGAAATGTTAATCTCTCCTATGGCAGATTACAAAACTTGGGAAAGTTTTAAAATTTTAAAGGTGTAATATGCTGTAATTTTTCCTAAAACATTTTACTACAGTAATATGTGTGTAAGTGATTGAACTCACGCTCTGCATTGGGGTACACCCAAATTCACTTTATATGTCATCTCTATTTTAGACCAAGTCCTGTCTTCACATCAGCAGTTTTATTCTCTCACCTTTCTACAGAACTGACAAGTTCTCATGATAGCACCTTAAAAGCAGAAGGTATGAAACTAAACAAATATGGGTTTGTTTTTGTTTCGTTTTGTTTTATTTTGTTTTAAATAACAAACCTTAAAAAATTATCTGGTATGTTATTCCGGGACAGGAATTCACTTGGTGTGAAGCTGTGACATTTCCAAGTACTTTCACACACCTGTGTGAAAGAACCTTGCATAAACAGAAATAAAGAACTCCAGAGTTAGATTCAAGATGCTAATAAGATACAGACCTTTATTTTTGGTCACAAGATGTTTTTTAGTCAGTCCAAGGAGACAGAGTCAAAAGTGGTTCTGAAGCTACCTGGAATGTTGAAATGAGAGATCTGTATGCAGTGCAAACTCTGTCTTCTGGCTTATTATCTTTTTAAGATGGGCTGATAATAGAATCACAGAATCACAGAATATTAGGAGTTAGAAGGGACCTCGAAAAATCATCTAGTCCAACCCCACTGCCACAGCAGGATTCCCTAAACCAGGTCACACAGAAGCACGTCCAGGCGGGTTTTGAATATCTTCAGAGAAGACGACTCCACAACCTCTCTGGGCAGTCTGTGCCAGTGCTCTGGCACCTGAACTGGGAAGAAAATTTTTTCTTGCATTCACACGGAACCTCCTATGCTTCAGCTTACAACCATTGCCCTTTGTCTTGTCACTGGGCTTCACCGAGAAGAGCCTGACCCCATCCTCCCAACACACACCCTTCACATATTTAAAGGCATAGATGAGGTCACCCCTTAGTCTCCTCCAAGCTAAAGAGATCCAGCTCCCTCAACCTTTCCTCAAAAAGAACATGTTCCACCCTCTTCATCATCTTTCTGGCTCTATGCTGGACTCTTCCTAGCATTTCCCTATCCTTCCTAAACTGTGGGGCCCACAACTGGACACAATATCCCAGAAGCGGCCTCACCAGAGTAGAGTCAAGTGGGAGAAGAACCTCTCTGGACCTACTAGCCAAACCCATTTTAATACACCCCAGAATCCCATTGGCCCTCCTGGCCACAAGAGCACACTGCCGGCTCATGGTCATCCTTCCATCCACCAGGACCCCCAGATCCCTTTCCCCTTCACTGCTCTCCAACAGCTCAGTCCCTAACCTATACTCATACATGGGGTTGGTCTTCCCCAGGTGCAAGACTCAACACTTGGCCTTATTGAATTTCATTAAATTTCTCCCTGCCCAACTCTCCAGCCTCTCTAAGTCTTGCTGAATGGCAGCACAAGCCTCCAGTGTGTCAGCCACTCCACCCAGTTTAGTGTCATCAGCAAACTTGCTGACAGCACACTCTTTTCCATCATCCAGGTTGTTAATGAATCAATTGAAAAGTACTGGTCCCTATCCCTACCCCTGAGGGACTCCACTAGACACAAGCCTCCAACTAGACTCCATCCCACTGACCACAACTCTCTGACTTCTGTCCTTCAACCACTTCACAATCCACCTTACTACCCAATCAGCCAGATCACACTTCCTCAGTTTAGTTGCAAGGATGCTGAGGGAGACACGTGTCAAACGCTTAACTGAAATCAAGATAAACCTCATCCTCTGCCCTACCGTCATCTATCCACCTGATTAAGTCCTCATCAAAGGCTCTCAGGTTGGTCCAAAGTGACTTCCCCTTGTTAAACCCATGCTGACTGCTCCCAATGACCCCTTATCCTTGATATGCCTAGAGACAGAGTTGAGGATGAAGCATTGCATGACCTTTCCAGGGATGGAGGTGAGGCTGACCGGTCTAGAGTTACCCAGCTCCTCCTTCTTGCCCTTTTTGAGGACTGGAGTGACACATGCCTGGAAGGTGCAAAATCCTTTATAAATGGTAAAAGGAAAAGAGATTAATCACAGTTGGCATAGCTTTATAAATACTATTAATTATTACTTTTTTCCTTCAAGTACAAAAATGCATTTATTAACTTTCGTGTACAAAGTTCTGCTTATGAATGCTTGATTTGATCTTGTGTTCCTCTGAATACTTGCATGTACAATTTTCATGTCATAATGAGTTTGACATTTAACAATGTGTGAAATACAATTTCTTTTAGCAGTTTCTTATTTACTGGAGATTGATTTTGCTAATGGTCCCTTCATTTAAGTGCAGGTGTTTTCACAAGGTTAAAGTCCAAACCGCCCCTCCTAATTTCCTGGGGTTTTTTTGCCTGAGTGTATTTCATTTCACTTCAATATTAGGTTATCCTTGGCGTGTAGATAGGTAGCATGAAACAGAGATGGAAGCACTATTCTCATAGTAATCCTTTAATTAATATTAGAAGATAAAGCTTGCAACACTAAACGAAGAAAGATGCTTAAACAACATTTTAGAAGAAACTAATGTGTATATGCAATAAGACTTGTGCAGAGTTTGAGGAAAGTATATTTGTCAGTGTATGTGTGTATTCTCCCACAAAATGTAACTCACACATTGGTATTAGAAGAGGATTTTCCAGTATCATATTCCACATTAATCTCATGTTTAATTTTTAATATTTTGTAGCTAATAGAAGACCTGATTAATCAATTAGCTTAAGGGCAGCAAAGCCAATGACAACTGGTTTATTTGCTTAAAGTTTAATATTGTCAATTAAAATTAACCAAGTTAATAAACAGCTCACATATGTACTTAAGCTATGAATCAGGAGAGTCACCACACTGTGCCTTCCTTTCTAGTAAGAAACTAGGATGAATACCACACCAAGATTTCATTTTGAATCTGTCTGAAAATCATTTACATTTGCTTAAGACAGTATAGTAGATATAGATATCTAATTCTACCTGTGAAGGTTTAAGCTGAATTTACAGTGCATCAAAATCCATACAAATTTTGGATTACAATTTCACAGCTTGAGATCTTAAACTCCGAGTAACCTTGTATGTAGGCACAAAAGCAAAGATAAATTTCCTGTAATCACAAGTTGAAGACATATAGTTTGACATAGATTATGGAACTAGCCCAGAACAGTCTAGCCCATATCTAGTTGTAATGATTTTAATGAATTCTGAAAATGAAACATGAAAGCCATTGATTTTTTTCACTGATATTTAGCAATGTATAAAGTCAGGAATACCCAATTCCCTCCTGTTCTTTGCTGGAAATGTTTAACTACCTGAGGTTTATTTGAAGTTGGTAATTCAATATAACAAAGAATCACATGTGTTATTTATTTGTTTTATTCATTTTCTATAGTTACATCATCTTCATCTTTTGCTCTGATTTAATACCACTGAAGAAAGCATCCATAAGAACTTACATTTTAAATGCCTTTTAAAATCCCATTTGTACAGTGTATCTGGCTGTATAGTGAGATGAAATATGGAGACAACCTAATCACAAGTTGGTAAGAATTTTGCTCTGGATTTCGCAATATTAAGAAATGCACCACAATCCCAGGCCTCTTTTCTGTTGGTCTTGCAAAGCCCAATGAGACAAAAAGACATTCATGCTAGCTACTGCTAAGTCAAGTTTTCCATGGTATTTATAGAAGATGAGAAGAGTTTTCCTGCTTTTGAAAGTATTCCTTAAAAGTAACTGAGGTTTAATGTTACTGCACTTTAGAAATGCTTTACTTGGAGGAGGAAATGGCTGTGCAACCCACTCTCCCTGATAGTGCCTATTGATTTTGTAAGCAAACAAGCAAGGACCCTTTAATTATAAATACCCATCTATAGCAACAGAGCATGTATAAGTAGGATGAAGGTTTACTGTAACTTGTTCACAGAAAAACTGGACTTCTGTCTTTTATAGTTTGTAGTACAAGAATAGTTGGCTAGATCATTCTATTATATTTTCAATTGCCATGCCTAATATTTTAGGAGGGAACATTTGACACATTTCAAGTCAAGTACAATGTCTGAGCCAGAGCTCTGAATGTATATGCACTGTCTACATTCATAGAACGATAGAATCACTTAGGTCGAAAAAGACCTTCATGATCATTGAGTTCAACCAGAATAGGAGATGAGATATCACATTTGTTTATAACAAACTTAATTTATAAAGTTTATTAAATCTTTTATAAACAAACTTATTTATTGTTTATAAATGTTTCCTTCTTTCTTTGTTAAAAATTCTACTCAAGGAAATAGAATATTATGTTTTGTAAACACACAAGCTTCGCTGAGAGAATAATTGCAGGTGCATCACAGGTTTCTCCTTTAAGGGAAAAAAAAATTGACATGCCCCTTTTTCTGCAGCTACCCAGATATACCACAGTTAACTAGAAGTTACCTGTTCACATTTACTAGAGCAACAAAACAGCGTGATCATACAGCTGTTCTTTTCTTTTGGGAACCGCACTTCATAGCTGTAATATATAGTTATATGTGTCACATATCTATGTAGAATCAATTACTTTTTTTGTTAGTGTCAATTATGTGAGATAATCATGTCAACGGTTGCCTGCAGCAGACTCTTCTGTACACTTTTATTGTGTTTATGGGGATCTGTGAGCAAGGTCATGAATGCCATCATGTCTAATTTGGAAATGATGTGTCCCATAACCAGTTTCAAATCTTTTGCTCGGGCATATCTGAACATGTTCATATACCTGTTTTAACTTGGTAAAGTAAATATACAGCTTCTGCAAGGAGATTCACACAAACTGTTGGAGACGTACAAGTTTTCACACAGTGAAGTAGAAGAACTGTGCTCCACCTATGCTTTCAGATCACCTCACAGTTTTAGTCATGCTTGAGACAGAGTTCTTCCACCTACAACACAACCCAAATCTTGGTTTAGGTACTCACTAGCATGCAGGCAGATAAGCTTAAATTACATCTTGGCTGCTGCAGGCAGCAGGAACACAGTCCTACCCTCGAGCCCTATTGTGCAGGCATCTCTAACAGCTGCGACTAAATAAGCTAATTCCCTCCTGATGGGAGGTGATTAAATGAACAGAAGTTGTTTGTTAAAAGAGACAATAGTATCTTAAGTATGGTATTCTTCCTGTTGGAGTGCTGCAACTAAATGTGCTGTCACTAGAACATCTATGGTGAAAGAGTGAGCACATAA
The DNA here is from genome assembly GCA_013399015.1 of Galbula dea. Classification (NCBI taxonomy): domain Eukaryota; kingdom Metazoa; phylum Chordata; class Aves; order Piciformes; family Galbulidae; genus Galbula; species Galbula dea. The sequence continues at coordinate 37,386 of VWZX01001101.1, read as the reverse complement.
GAGAAATTTACACATTACCACTCTTCTGGGAAGAAACAGAACTGAATTTTCAGGGTTTAATCCCATGGTTATCTCATGATAAATTCCTAAGATAACTTAAGAATATTCTTAAAAGCTTTGTTGCCCTTTTTCCTGATCACAAAGTTCATAAAATATGGTTTTAACTCCAGGACTCCTTCACTTCAGGTTCCTACCAAGGTTCCAGAGCCTGGCTCAACTCTAAATTTTGACTTGTAAGTATCAATGTAAATTGAAAATGGGACACTGGGCAAGTCTTCACATCTCATATCTTTCAGTCTTCAAGGGCCTTCTCTAACAACTACATTCATCATCATCATCATGGCTAGGCTTCGCGAACGAAGATTTGGGAAGGGCTCTACCCACGTTTGTTGCAAGCACGTTGGTGGCTAAAAAGGCCAATACAACATAGGCATAAATGGTTGCAAAAGGAACAGCAGAAAGACTCCTTAGATGGTGTGTTCTGCAAGGCACGATTCTTTCTGCCTTGTCTTTTCTCCTCAAGGGTGATCCTGTGTGCTTTCTCAAAAGCCTCCTCAGCGTTATAGATGGTGTGTCTCCAGGCATCCCGCTTGGAGTACAGAATAGACCAGTTATGATGATCAATATGGCCAAGGCTGAGATGTTGTTTCAGGGAGTCCTTGCATCTTCTCTTTGGGGCTCCTCTCTTGCGGCAGCCAGTGGCAAGTTCACCATAAAGCAAGATCTTAGGGAGGTGGTGGTCCTTCATCCTTGAGACATGCCCTGCCCATCGCAGCTGTCTTCTCAGTGACATGGCCTCAATACTTGTGACTGCTGCTTGTTCTAGAACAGACGCATTGGTCACATAATCTGACCAGTGGATGTTTAGGATTGTGTGGAGACAGCATTGATGGAAGCATTATAGGAGACGCAAGTGGTGGCGGTAGATCACCCATGATTCAGATCCGTATCAGAGAGTAGACAGCACTATGGCTCTGTAAACTCTGATCTTTGTACTTTTCTCCAGGTGTTTATTTCACCAAACTCTTTTATGAAGATATCCAAAAGCACTATATGCCTTTGCTAACCTGTTGTCTACCTCTCTGTCAATCTTACCATCCGAGGAGATGAGGCTACCTAGGTAATTAAACTGCTGAACTGATTTGAGCTCTGATTTGCCAATGGTGATATGGGGATGTTGCAAGAATTCCTGAGGTGCCAGTTGATAGAGAACTTCTGTCTTCTTTAAGCTGACTTCCAGCCCAAAGAGCTCGGCAGCGTCTGCAAAGCAGGATGTTAAATGCTGTAGAGCTCCTTCTGTGTGTGCAACAAGGGTGGCGTCTTCAGCATAGAGCAGCTCCCGGACAAGATGATTTAAGTTCTTAGTGTGGGCCTTCAGTCTCCTTAGATTTAATAGGTTTCCATCAGTACAGTATCGGATGTAGATATCGTCCTGATCATCGAGGTTTGCTGTGGCCCTTTGGAGCACCATGCTGAAAAAGATTGTGACTAGGGTTGGTGCTAGCACGCAGCCGTGTTTCACACCATTAGTTATTAGAAAGGGCTCAGAAAGTGCATTGCCATATCTGACTTGGCCGTGCTGATCCTCATGGAGTGAGATGATCAACAACTACATTATAAGAGCAACAATACCATCAGATCTGACCGTATGATCCCAGGAAAAATGTCAGCTTGCCCTCCTTAATTTCCTGCCAAAACCAGGTGTCTGTCATGTTCTGAAAACACTGACACCCACAAGAAATTTGGGCTTCTGTGTAACCTCCTGATTTTGCTGGAGTCACCTACTGAACAATATTTTATTTCTGGTTACCAGATTTTTTCCTAGTTCTTTGTTAGGCAGAGCTTTACAACATCTCTGTTACCATTGTATTTTTGATCAGGAGGAGCCCAAATCTTCAGATGTTTCATATGGCAATTGAGAATTGCATCATTATTTAAGTGAAACTTTCTTCACATATTGGTACAACTACACAGAAACATTAAAGATCTCTATTTTGGCATCTCGCATAAATGTCATATCTGAGAAAGATGAGTGTGTCTATGCTCAGCCCAAGACCCTTGATTTCTAAGGGTAAGCTTTTACTATATTTTATTTTCCTCCAGGTCTTACTCCTGCTTTTATGACCTGAATGACAGAACCATGAAGTAAGTTTGCTAATTTTACAACTTTAAGAGTACAAAAGGGTAAGCGTCTCATGGATGTTTCTTACAGAGATTGAACTAAGAAAGGTCACTGGAGCAAACAGTAGAAGACACTGTTCAAATGAATGAGCAATGATGATGGGTTTGGTATGATGGAGACAGAAGCAAGGCAAGGACCAGAGCATTGCTTTATTCAGGAAACCAGAATGCTTCATATGCCTACTGGAAACAACAGGCATAATTAAGCCATCACTGAAAAACAAGGTGACTGTTGTCAGACCCATAATTATGAGTGCAGACAAAATGAAGTTAAATTACTGAAATCTCACAGAAAGTCAGAGAAGTCATATGTAATTTTACTGAGGCTGAGAAACACAACATTAAACTTAATTAAGTGGTGGAGGCACAGGGAAGATAGTTATCAAACCCTCAATATGCTTTTATCTTCCTGGGTTTGATAAACCAAGCGTAAATCAGGGATTACTGAGTATAAGAAGGAAATCTACTTGAGCATGGCAACAGAGTTTACAATTTGATAAATATTCTAGCAGAGTATTCGTGGTGAGCAGTGTCTTTTTCAAGTATGTGCACAGCCTGTGAATTGATTATCTCTGCCTAATGTTCTTCTTTAAGGCTCCTACTCAGCCGCAAAGTGGCAAACAGTTGATCAGAATCAAGGATTTTATAACAGATGAAAGCAGATGTCCAGCTGGGTGATCATGTGCATGAAGATGTTAAACAAAATAACTAGCAGATATCTACGTGTTTTATCACAAAAATACATCCAATCCAAGAAACTGCTGGCTTGCTGATTTGAACATTTTTGAAAGATTTTTTAGCAACAATTTATTCATTCACTAAGAAGCTTTCTGGTGGCAGATCTGTTAAGTCAGTGCACGTCTGGCAAGATCACTCTTGAGGTTAGGAGAGACCATGCTGATATGGATCACTGTGTAAGAATGACATGTCATTTTATTTTCTTCCCCCCACACACCTCAGCCCAGCTTTTATTTTTATAGCTCAGAGGACAGGCTGTAAAATAGAGTAATTTTATAAGTGGATCTATTGTTACACAGTGCAAAAAATAGAGGCTGAAAACCTGGGAAAAACAATAATATGCCAAGATTGAAATCAGTGGTTTAGTTTTGGGTTCTGTAAATACCTGGAGCTGGTTTTGTTTCAACTCAGGTACTGGCAGTTTATAAATATTAATATACTGAAACGTGAAGGCAACCCCAAAATTCTGAAACTTCAGTCTGAAGCACTAGACTACAACGCAAGAAAGGGCAGTTCTTGCACATTAAAGATCAAATTAACATATTCTCATGCTTCCATGACATTTTT
>VWZX01001101.1:1606-33880 GCA_013399015.1 Galbula dea | reverse complement strand
CATTTTTGGGCATTTTTGAAAAGCTAAAAAAAAACGTGTGAAAATTCTTTTTGTACACATGCTTGCTACTTGCATTTGAAGACTAACCAAGATATTTCTTCATAAACCATACAGAATACGTACAGTAACCCTTTATGCTAATTCTACTTTATTTTACATCATCAAGAATCTTAGAGATTTATAAGCATTTATTTTGCAGGATTTTCTTTTTAATTATACTTAATGCATCCNTCTTACTGAAACCCAAGGACAGCTAAAGCATTGGAAAAAAGATATTTATTTGCTGTTTTCTACATTTGTAATTACTGTGCTTTCATCTAGAGTTATTTGGTGCAGAGCAGGTTTCAACAATATAATATAATGAACAAACTATTTTCCACTACAACTTGTTTTTAAATGTTGATGTGTATAATATTTGCAGACTAATTACAGATTTCTGTGAATTTATTTTATTGTGACATTTTGACACACAGCTCACGTCCAACTGCACAATGGCACAATTCTTCCGAGCTAAGGAACTCTACCATTAGACCTATTCGAAGGCATGGTTAAAGATCCATATTTTCTTTTATATGATCTTTGTTTACTTTTTTACTCTGAGAGTATGCAAGGTGTTTATGTATGATTTGTATGTTCATTCACACCTTTTTTCCCCATCTTTTTCCAAGATAAAACAGATTTTTAACCTTAACTAGATGACACCACTTTCCTAGTACATCCAAACCCTGTGCTTTTAGGGAAATGACAGGCATACAATTTTTTTTTAAACATAAAATACCAAGCTTTTTCAAAAATACTGAATTCTTTTCCCTCGGAAAAGTGATATAGACTGATGATTAATATCTAGCAGTTTTTAGTTGGCACAGTCACTTGTCATAGTGTTGTGATAGCACTAATAATGAAATGTTTGGCTGACTGTGTCATCATTCAGTATAAAGATGTACTCTGTGAGATCCAAAGCTCAATATTATAAGATTATCAAGTTTGAGAGACATCAAATATCAATGTATAAAGTTACAGGATATAGATAACTTGAATGTAAGCAATAACGTAAAATAATCAAACACCTCCCCACTACCACCCAAAAAAAAAAAAGAAAAAAACCCCTTATAAATAAAAAACTAAGTAAACCTTGATTACACCATGTTCACATTACTAAAATTACTTCTCTCTCTTAAGTATAGTTTCTAGTACAAGTTTGTTGATTAACTGAGGATAGAAAATCCTACTAATACCATTCCATGGAAAGCAGATCTGGAATTTTAATTGATAAGCTTATACTGATTAGTTGTTAGTTATCAAATGATCTTTAACAAATCAGTATATAATTAGAGAAAGAAAAGATATTTCCTTAGAAGTGGTTTCAGTTTTGTGGGTTTTTTCCCTGCTCATTCTGAGGGATGTATTTTCCTACAAGGGTGTTTGAAGCATTGATAGAGAAACTTTCAAAATAATGTTCTGACTGGTAGTTAAAGACGATAGTGTCTTTCCTATTGTGTCTCAACAAGATGTTAGTGATGAGTAATAGGGATTGCAAATACAGCTCTGACAGTTACTTTAGTAAATGACCACTCTAATAGAAACATGCAAAATTTGGGTTTCATAAAGAATATGTAATCTCATATAAATTAGAGCATGTTTTCTCCTAATAGAAGGTTTATTTGCTTACTGACTTATAGAAGAACAAACAAATTGTACTTTTCAGGTCAAGCATCTAACACCTTCAGGGAGCCAATATAACTAATACAACCAAGAAGTTATTTATTTTAGATGTTAGCCTTACATTAATTCTTTTTTCAGCAAAAGCCTTTGGTACAAAGCTGAAGTCACTTCCGTGTTTACTGCTGTATAATTCAGGAGTAGTTTTACAGTTATATGTACGTGTTTTCTTACACCTGTATGTTCCCTGTTTTTATCTATAAAAATGTAGGTTCTGTACTTCTAAAATACTTTTGCAAAACTTTATTTTGAAGATGTTTATTTGTAATTATCAATAAACAAAATGTTTTTAGCTGTGTGAAATTATTCCTTGCCCCACTACAAAAATATATAAATTATAATCATACAACAAATTCCAGAACACTTTATTTTCTGATGGGAAACATTTTTAGGCATCAAACACATCCATTTTTATTCTTCTCCAAAAGAACTATTGGAGAAAAAAGTTATTAAAGCAGCTGCTTAATCTTTTTCTTTCTGTGGGCTTTCAAGATGTGCTTAATTTGTCCAGAGGCAAACTCCAGGTACTTTATGATAATAAGAGAACATATATTATTCAATAGATTGACCTATATGCGAATGAACAAAACATAGACATTTTAACCTAAAAGTGCTTTTACTTATAGTGTATGATTTAATCTCTTAAACTATACCTCTAAAGTGTAGAACATAATAATGGCTTTAATTAATTTGTTTTAAGTGGCTTTTTAAGAGTATACAATCTGATGAATCAAGCTGTGATCTGAGAGTTAGAAACTCTGGATTTATAATCCTGGTTCTGGCCTTCTGATAGAAGGAAATCATAACCCATTTGAGTTTAGCTTTCCTTTGCTTAAAATTGTAGATTACATTTTATTGCAAAGCATTCTTGAAAATACTGGTTAAGGAACATATGTTTTTACTTTACATATGTGAAAGATTACAATGTCTATTTCCACATATATGTGACTATTTACAAACATAGAATATATTGATAATATTGTATATAGATATAATTTCTTTATAAATCAAAATGTATGCCTCCCTTTTGAACGTCCTCTAGTGATTTTTACTCATATAAATGTACAGATTTACCACATCTTTCTCCCAGTCACAGAAGTACAATATACCAATCAAGGATTTTCTTTAATAGCAGGATGAAAATAAGGACAAAGGATTATATATTTTTCCTATCTAGTTAAATATGGAAAATCAAGGTATCCTCCCCAGAACTTTGCCAATATTTCACACAAAACCTGCATTTTCCTTCTCATATCTGTAATTAGTTCTCCTTCTATCAGTAGGAAAATATTACCCTTGACCTCATTCTTATGGCAACTTGATTGAGGGTAATGGTTTTTTTTAAAAAAATGTAAATTTAAACTTTTTCCCTCTTTGTCTGTGTAAGCTTTTCTTTAACAAAGGATATGTTGTAAAAGATGCCAAGAAACCTTCCTTCTCCTCATAACGTGTTGAAAAATATCAGTAATCATGTTATACAACATTGAACACAATTATATTCTGAAGGTCAGAGAAGTATATATAGCACTTCAAGTTCAGCAGAAACTGAACTTGAAAGTGCACCTGGTGATACATCTCTCCCAGGCACTTTCATCTCAATAAACCTCAGCCTACTAAAAAGCTAGAAAGTGACGGGCATCTGCAGAGATTGCTTCATCCCATCCTATGATAGGTTGAAATCTAGAAATAAGGCAACATAAGAAACTAGAAATCTGAAACTAGTTCTTTTACAAAACAGTAAAACAGATTAACTATCTTAGGTTAGGGTTGTTTTGGTGCTTTAAGGATGAAGGTAATGTCCGGACTTGTGTGTTCCAGAGGAGCGTGCTCCTTGAATATTCCGGTGCATGAGCACAGTAAGCAGGATGATAATTACTGGAAGAAAACCTGAATGATGAGAGGAGGGGAGACAGGATGTGACAGGCCTTTTAAGAGTTCACTGCAAAATAGTAATGGTGGGATTTCAAAGCTCTGTATTCTTTCTATCTCATTTGAGATTAATGAGAGTTGCAAGAGCCAGCTCCTTTCAGGAGCAGGTCTCAAATTAAGAGCAGCATCACATATCTATAGGTAGAAAAGTGGGAAGTACTCATGCTCTTGGTATGCAATGAAGAGGAGTAAAATTGACTCAGGTGTTATAGAGATTGTGATCTTCCTAGTATTAAAGGTGGGATGATAAAAGTGAGATTGTAGCTTTAAATATCCTAACTGGAAGCTGGAAAAAGAATGGCAGGAAATGGTATCAGGTTTTCTGGGCCTATATTTCTCGGTTCAGCTGATCTGCTCATATGAAAACAGACATTATTACCTTCCAGATATTCTTTTCATGGCAACTGTCAGTGCCTGTGTGTTTTAAGATAGAGGTCTAGTTAAGACATGTCTAGCTCCATTCTGAGAAATAAACATAGTATAAAAAGGCCCATAAGAAATGAGCATGGGAAGAGTAAAGAAAAGGCCTCTAGGTCTTGTAATACATGCCTTGTAAACTTTCTTTCTTCTTGTCTGTTTTAGTCTGTTGTGCCTCTTTGTACCTCTGTAGCCTTCCATAACACAACACAGTAACTCACCTCAGCTGTACTCTGGTAATATCTTCCTTGGTATATATATCTTCCTTTGTATACACAAATATAGAACCTCTCCCCCACAAACAATGGAAATTTCAAAAGAATAAAGCACTCTGAAAGTAGAACATCTAGATAAATATTCCACTTCAGTATTTACTGAAAACTGGATTAGCTAAGCTGCATTTGTTTGTAAGTCCAATTCTGCAATTTATTGTTGCATAATGTCTTCTTTAATCACAAAATCAGTGTCTACCATTTTAGTCAGGACCTGACTTGGCTTCTGCACTAGGTCTATGTACTGCAAGGTGGGCTCTGATGTTTCATACACCAAGTGAAGTATTTTGAAGCACAAAGAATTACTGCTTCTTTTGGCATTTTGTAAAGGTTTATAAATAGTATGGATCTTCCCTAAAGAAAACTGGTTTAAGGCATTGCTATTGTCATAAGCATTTGGTTTACAAACCCGTGTGCCTATGTCTGTAATTTTCTGTATTGGAATTCTTTCTTCAAAGCATCATACCTACCATTACCACTTATGCTTAATAAATGATCTTTCTTTAAAATTACCAGACAGTTTCTGGTTTGCTGCTGTTGAGAAAACATTAGAAGGAACAAGCAAATTCCAGCCTTATTATTATATACACTTCAAGCTTTTTATAGGATTTCTATTTTAATTTTATAAAAGTGAAATAAACATGTCTACGAATAAGAAGAAAATCTGTAGTCCTGTTGCTCAGGGACAGTAAATAATAAGATTCTTATATAAGAGAAAAAAGGATTCAAGATTTAAAGTGCCTCCAGAAACCTCTGTTCTACTTACAAATTCAACCCCCGCACTGCAGTTCTCTAATGAAAAATAATAAATTTTATAGGCACTTCTACAAAAATCCCTAATGGAAAAGAAACAAATATCAACACAATCCTTCCTCTTGCCCACGTTTTTAAGTGAACACTCTTCACCTGTGGTAAGGTTCTCACAGGCTTTCAATATCCATTGAAATAAACCACTTTTCTGAGCAAAGCTCCAAACCACTAGTTTGTTCGTTTCAAATTCTCAGCTGAAAATCTTGAAGCACTTGTTAGACATAGTGACTACTTCTTTTACTCCACACTGAAGGAAGTCAAGAGTTGCACCTTTTCCAGTTTTTCTCAATCAGTTATGTGTTCCCAGTTTTCATTTTAATTAATGGTGTCAGGCATGATAATTGCATTCTTTTCCTCTTTCACTAGTCTTAAAAGCTTTGCATCACTGAGATGTTGGCTATGCTATGAAGAGCAAAGGTAGAATAAACATAGCTCATAGCACACGTAATCATCATTCAGCATATGAAAGTGTGAACATCAACCAGGCAGTTTTGTTTTTTTCAGATACATTCTGACTGTATTTCCCTGCAAATGCACCTATTAAAGATGTTTTTTAAAAACAGACACTCAGAAACCTGCAAGAACAACAATTATATTACAGAAAAATTAATTCCTGTTGCAATGCATGATATTACATTAGTAAAAATATTTGAGTGTAGAAATTCTATGTATTGCAAGTTCATTTGCATAAGAATACAAATTCCAAGTGCTTACTCAAAACTCACTTGGTGCACCATTGAGCAAGTCCAACCCAGTAAATAAAACCAAAGTGCAATTTTAGTGCCACATCTTATCATGTGTTTAAAACATTGAGCTGGAGTCCATGTGCACACATACATGGAGACAGGGTTCCACGTCCTGGAGAGGTGAGCATTAAGGTTCTGATATAATGTAGTGGGATAATATAATGGGAAGTTGGATTAGTCAGTAAACAATCTTTACAATTTGAATTAAGTAATCGAACTTTTGGGTGCTCCTGCTAGATGAGTTTTCCAATTCTGTTCCCATATCACTGATATGTATTAGTCTAGTTTTGTTTAAAATAAATAAATATGTACCTACATACTTACATACGTATGTTTCATACAGACTTCCTGGCTTTTCCCAGCCTAGAATCATACATTTTCCTCTTCAGAAAATCACATCTCAAGGGTGGGCCCATGCAGGCCAAGGATGTTTCTGAATACAGGAAACATAGCCTTGTCTTGGGGAGGCAGAAGTAGCACAAGTCCTGAAGGTTGGACAGACCTGTGGTTACTAAAAAGCACTGAATGGCAGTGCAGAAATCTGATGCCATTAGTTCACCTTCCACACAATGTTGCCTGTCTTTCCCTGCACTACTCCTCTGCTCCCAACCCTAGTCAACAGAACTAGTAACTTCAGCACACAGCTTCATCAATTCTTTTGCCTATCTTTAATTATAATCATGAAAATTGTGTGCACAGGAAGAGAAATTAAACAACTTTTTGCCATAGACTTGTACTTTGGATGCTAAAAGTTCAATCATTTTAAAATAAATACATTACATTACTTTTGTGAAAGCACAGACATGGTAAGCCCTAGTGACTTAGTTCCTCAGATGGTCTTAAATGATTTTGGTACAGTTAAGAGAGGTAGAACTGAAGGAAGTGAGGTGTAAGCACAGCTTTCCCCTCTTCATCTCATTTCATAACTTAAACCAAATGATCTGAACACCTTTTTGCTCACTATTAAGTCTGTATTTTGTATGCTTACTGCCACCCCTAAATCCTGGCATGATATATATGCAGACTGTAAGGAAAGCAGGCAGCTCTGAACCATCCATACCACACCAGGGCTGTTGTAACGCCAAAGAAACAATGGGCTTCCCTGCCTGCATTTTCTGCACCTAGGACTGGAGAACAAGCCTTGTTTTCTTCTTACTAGAAATAAATGGTAACGTCTAAAGTGCAGATATATTCGAGCACATAAATTTTACAATGTTATAGGCATACAGAGGAGTTATCACCAGGAATTATTTTCGTCTTTTTCTTTTTTGTTTTATTGTATTAACCTAGGAAATTCTGTAGCAAGCTCTACCACCTGCTTGTTGTTTCCATGTTCTCTCCCATAACTGAGCGAGATGGAAGGAAAGACCTCTGTGGCTATCAGGGATACTTATTTCTTAAGGCAGCATCTGAGAATTAGTTCCACCAGAAGTAATGGAGCGAGGAAGCTTCACAGAAGTTTGGGTAAGCTCCAAATATCACCAATGTGGGCCATAATAAAAACATTCTGTGAGCTTATTTCCTCACAAACAGAAGTTGTACGAGTTTAAAGACTGAAACTTTGAACATATTCGCTAAAGGTCACACAGAAACATTGGACAGTGTTGGGCTTTTTTTTTGTTTTGTTCTGGTTTGGTTTTTTTCCAGTAGATCCCAGCCTATATTCTGGAATGATCTCTTCTGCATGACCTACAGTTATACAAAAGATGAAATTTACAAAATGTCAAATGGACTACATATCTGTGGGACAGCAGGAAAAACACAAAAAGAAAAGAAACCAAAAAAACAATGAAGATATCTTCAACAAAGTACTTTACCGGAGCTAGAAAACCTGCCATTTCATTAATTAAGGAATAAATCAGGAGCAAACTGATCTATTCTTTTTCACAGACTATGTAATTTTTGCACCATATTGATAACATAACTCATGAACAATGCAAATGCAAAGACCTTCAAAAAAGGCAGCAAAGCAGTACTTAAAGAAAGACGACCTTTGTCTCCAGCTTAGTTGACTGTACAGGAAATTACTGGAATTTGAGGAATAGGGTTAAGTTCAGTTTGATTACAGTTCTTAGCATACAGGACTGTAAAAGGGCTTAGAAAGAACATATTCTTAATTAGGCATCTGACAAAAGAGAAGAAGATAGGTTGCATGAAATAAGAAAGAATGGTGGAAAAGGGATAAAAGAGTAGATAAGATGAAAGGAGAAAAGCAGAAGCCAAGGAAGAAGAGTCAAGCACCAACTGCTCTAATAAATGTAGCTGAAAGGTGAAAAAAAGAGGAAGACTGTAGAGAAAACTACACCTAAAAGGTATCAAAACAGAGGTATACAGTGAAGGTAGTAGAGCTGGGGAGTTAGCGGATAACTATCTTTGAAACAAGCCACACCAAAACAGCTAAGGTAATGGCTGCTGAACTGTCTTTCACTGTACTATGAAATCATAATCTTTAACAATTTTTTACCTTTTAGTTGACGGTGGTTTTGATAAACATAGACAAAGAAAAACCCTGTCCTCTTTCTTTGATTGTAAGACTAAATCCTGAAGGATTTTCAGTGCTTGCCTCAAAATACTCAGCAGAGACATCTTGCCATCACATCAGTAAAATCTGAGAAATTTTGTTTCCTTATTTTGCATGGTCTGACTGCTTGGGTCAATCCACATAGCCCTGAAAAGTGGGACTATTTTCCTTCTTGTTGTTTATATAGAGTAAATATACTCAAGAAGATAAGATACTGAGGTAATTTTGAGAAAGCTATATGGGCACTTTTGATGAGAGAACTATTTAACTATTGAGTATGTAAAAGATTGTAGCAGAAGGGAGCTAAGCCTGTTAAAAAGGCTTTAATAGCAGGGAGTTCACACATTACACTTCATACTATGGATGTCTGAAGTACTTTAAGTACTTTTTTTTTCCTTCTTCTTCTGCTTTTTTATTTTTTAACCCTGCTAGTTGGATAATAAGGCTATAAAGTTTTCTGATGTGTTAACATGTCAGATTGGATTGTGTTGAACTGGGTGTTGAGGATGATTTAATAAGATATTTTCCAATACTGAAGTTGGGCTGCCTGAAACCAATGATTTGAGAACACAGTAAAGGCAATGGACCATTAATGATGGTGGAATGATGTAACTGAACTGATTGGAAAGAGTTTTGTGAGGGATCATATTATAGAGATATAAGATTTTTTGAGTTCTCAGAAAATACTTTCATTTTTAGGAGATGTCCTCAGAAATATTTTTAAGATCTTTTTGTTCACCATGTTTTTGTAAAACAATAAGGTAGTATGCACAGCAAGTTAGCTAAATATTGGTTTTCAAAACATAACATTCTACTCACAATATGATGTTAATTATGATTACTCATTGTTTTTAAAATACGTCTATATCTTTTTCTAACGACTTTATTCTGTTAGCCAAAATGACAAATACAAGTCAGGCTGCATGAACATAAACTCATTTGAATCCAACTGTTATTTAGTCATGTAAATATTTCTACATTTGATTCAAGTTACTTTGTTTTACTTCAATTCACTGTATTACTCCCTTCAAATATAAACCATGCACAATAGTTGTTTGCCAGCCTGTTTCATATGGCAGTTTTATTTCAGGGGGAAAAAGTGTTACCTTTATGAAGGCATGCCAAAAAAGAAACTTTAAAATATACTTTTTATGATGTTTACCAGCTTTTTCCCCCTACAGTGAAACCATATTTTCTGGACAAAAAATAGAGAGCCTTATATATTTTTTCCGTTAGCAGTATTAGGAGACATTAAGCAGAACTGTCCTGCTGAGGAAATTTGAACTGACTCCAGGGGAACAGCCTGGGAGCACAGAAATGGCACCAGGGAGCTAGCAGCTATTGTACTTTCTACATGAATGATAGCAATTTTCCAACTTTATCCTAACCAGGTGGGGGGTTAAGAAAGGAAAAAAAGAGGCCAGCAAGCCAGGCATAAAAAATACAACTCCTCAGAGAAAAGGTATTTTTCTTCCACAGGAGCAAGGCATTCTTCCTGGATGTTTTTAAACAGACAGTTTGCAACTCAGCCTTGCTATCTCTGCCTGTTCAGCACCAAGAAGCATCATCATTAAGGTCGAAGTCTCCTATTTTGCAAGGAATGTTTTTTTTATACTTTTACCATCATATACACTCATGCTTTATCAAACTGATATTGATAACAGAAATGAAAAAATATTACCAACATCCAGATAAGTAATTTTAAAATTGTCTTAAAATTCTGTCATTTAAAAGATCAAACACTCTTAGGACCCAGTTAGAAAATAAGAAGGTAACTGCTGTCTTTTGATGTGACTCTTAACTAATCTGACTACAACATAAGACATTTCAGCATTTAAAGAAAAACCATTACCTCCAAGCAGAAACCAAGTAACACATAAGCTAGATGACAATAAACTTAAAAAGTTTCTTTAAGAAGGATGTAGAAGACAAGAGGCTTCACAATGCAAAATCTAGGAAAACCTCCTGAAAATGAACATGGGGATAGACATTTAACTTTGTAAGCAACAGTGGAAAAAGTTAAATTGGAAATACTGGTGGGATGAGAAAGATTTTTGTAAGTGGAACATATGAAAGAAGAAATATATAGCCCATTTAGTAAAAAATACATACACTTACAGACTTGAATTTGAGACCTTTACATTTTAAAGACTGGTTTTCCTGGACAAACATTGTATCATGTTCCGTACTCTCAAGTCAAATGAGACAGCAAAAGCTCAACAACCAACCACAGGTATCACAATGAAAAATGACACATTATTTTTGCAGTAAAATACATGCAATCTGATGCTGCACAAAGCCAGAAAACAAAGAGAAACAAGTATACACACTTGCACCCACAACTTTTCTGCATTTTTGAATGCAGAAATAAAGCTTCTCGCACTTATCCAGAGAACAATGTGAACAAAAACAAAGAGAAGCCTGTGGTTAGTTTCCAAGCCAAACTCTACTGGTAAAGTCATGAAAAGATATAATGGTTTTAGAACAGAATCTGGAGATGTAAGAAGTGAGAGTCTGAAGATTCAAAAGTGAAAAAAGCTCACCTCTAGATGAATTACAAACAAATGTTAAAAATAAACTTCTTCTGACTGAAAAATAAGCAATAGAAGAAATACAAATGCCCCAGGGTATTGTGGATTGAGTATCTCAAGCTTACAAGGACTTCTGTCAAGAGTTAACAAAGAAGGTATTTCTACTTATTTACTAGACAAAATAAACATGTTAAGACCACCATACCTATCAGATGTTGCTCTGAAGAATAGGTGTTTTGTTACTGTATCCAGGTATTTTGAAATAAAATCCAGCAAAACCAAACAACTAAATCTGATAATATTAAAACATGAAGTATCAGGAAAACTATTAAAGGACAGAAATATGAAAGTATAAAAGAGAACATACTAAATGCCCATGTTTAAGGATCACTGAAGCTGTATGTTTACAAATGACATGCTGTATTACAATTTACACCAATTAGATAAAGACCATTAAACTGCTAACTTCTAGGGTAATATGAAATTGCTGAAATAAAATACTACCAAATCAACAAGGAAAGCACTTCTATGAAAACAGCAAACATTCATAATGGCAGCTCTAAGTGCAGAAATGCAAATGGAATTCTCAATAATATAGGTAGTAAAAGATAGACATGTTTATTTGAGCACCAGTAATGTAGTTTATGATATAATGTATCTACTGAGCACAAAGTGTGAAATGCTGTGAGAAGGAGCTAATAATATGAAATATGATTAATCTACACAGAGCAAGAAAATAATCTGCTGTATGAAAAAGCCTCCAGTAAAACATTATATACAGTATGATAAAAATAAAAATAAACAGAGTTGAATTCAGATTGCTTGTGTATGGGAAGTTACATAAAAATGAAATAAAAGAAGGTTAGTAAATGTACATCAAAGCAAGATTACTAATTTAATGATGAAAATCATCTTAGCAAGAAGACCAAAACTGTGACAATGAAAACTGATATTTAGCGTAACAGACAGCTAAACACTTCTTTTCTACTCCTAGGATGTAAGCCATAGAACCCATCAGAGAAAATCAATTACTCCTAAAACATGGAACTGTGTCTCAGAAAAGGTGCTGCTTAAAAGAAAGGGTTGAGTAATCCGAATCTCTTTTATCAACAGTGCATGGCACGGCAGGAAGATTCAGATGCACAACTAATCATATAGATATAATCCCATTATATCAAGTATACATAAGTTACATTGTACATTGTGGCTTATTTGTACATGTATCTATTATTTAAGCAGACTATATGTATCAGAAACTTTGCTAATACCTTTACTTGCATGAACTGGGGTATTGGTTTCACAGGTTGTGAGGGACACAAGCAAATAAACCCACAAAAACTTTTTTTTAATCGTCCCATTGATTTTATTGGAAGAATTACTGAGTATATACTGCAGATCATATGTAAGCAACTGTTAACGTATTTCGAACCAAATTTAAATCAAACCACAGCTTATAAAACAGGAGTAATATCTTTTTTTTTTTTTTCTTTTCTTCAGGAAAGGGAGCCTGACAGACTGACTGTGGGTCCACACCTGGAACAGCCTAAGATCTTGGAGAGAGAACTGTGCAAGTTCACCTCTGGAAACTTCAGAACTCCCATTGACACACCAGTAACAGCTGTAATTTGGGGAACTCATCAGTGTACAGTTTATCAGTGTGTAATTATGAAGCTATTGGGTGCTATATTATGTAGTGAGGCATGACTTACAATTTGCTTAGAGACTCTTTTGTGGGCTTACCTGAACCACAAGCCTTTAAACCAATCATGGACATGGAAATGTTGTAGGACAATGTGGTAACTAAAGACTGATGAAAACACTAGTGGTGAGCTTATTGCTTGGTGTGGAACTGCAAAACAGAACTTTTACAAATGCAAGGCAAAAAGTATAGAATGATGGAAAATGTTACCAAATTTGATTTAAGGAATTTTAAAAGCATTAGTCAGAAGGGAAGGGTTGAAAACCTCAAGCTCCTTGTAACTGGAGAATTATTGGAACAAGTTTACATCAAGTAATTAGTTTTGTCCTGGTATATATGGGATAGAACTCATGTATGTATATAAGATGTATGTTTAGATAACTAAAGTTGGAATGCCACAGTGGCACAACATATACAGCAGTGAAGAGGAAAGGTCAAGGACACAGGCTCAGTTGCTACCATGCAATTGCGTTGACATGGTTTCTGATGCAGCTTTACTGCACACCAGCCAGCTCTCTCTCAAGCATTTTGCGGCCACAGCTGAAGGCATAGCATGGGGTTGTGCCATTACATTGTATGAACATGGACATGTTTGGGGAAGAAAGAAATTTTAATTGTGTGTATGAGACCTGTGCCACTTGTCTCTTACTGACAAAGAAAATTCTTGACCTGTTTTGTTTATTAGTACAGGTGCAGCCAGTAAATCCTACTTACAGAGAATAAATGTTCCCTAAGAGTTAGATGTAATGAACCTTGCTTTCATAAGGACAGAGGAACTGTAGCTGGCTGATCTTCATGTCTAAGCAGTTGCAAATTGTTACTGAAATTTTACTCTTTTTTTTTCATTCTTTTTCTTCTTCATTCCCAGCAGCACATGAACTCAGCTTTCTACAGAGCTAAGCCATTTGCAGTCCATCTTCTCTTACCACCCTCCTCTTTCTGGAAAACTTAAAAAATAAACTAAAATACGAGATCTCTATCTGTAAAATTAGGGAGAATCAAAAGCTATTATTGAAGGGGAGATACTGGTAAATAGAATGTGGTTAATAATTACTAAGAAACCAACCCTAAAATAAAAAAGAGGAAATAGAAAAACTGGGTAAAGTATGGTATATATAATTTTTTTGACAACATAATAATAAAATGATCTCTCCTTGTCATCTGCCTGAAATCCTTATTGTTAAACTTATTTCACAATAGCTAGTAACTGTTTGGAAGATACTACAGTTGGAAAACACTTTCAGTCCCATTTTCAGGTTTTTAAGTCATTTCAACAGCAATATAAACTTTGTTGAATATTTCTGAAAAACAACTACAAGAATCATTTAAAAGCAACAGTACAGACCAGCACCACAGTTAAATTCCACCTGTGTGAATTTATTTAAATGATAACTAGTCACCCTTTTAAAAAGGATATTTTAGGTGCCTTTCAGGCTGCTTTTCAGTTAGTTATGCCAGTTTGGAGGATTTCAGGACCCGACTTCAATACACTTACATTTGTTTTACACATATATCTGCGAATCTGCACTTCTGAGCTTGCAGAAAGGACAAAAAGACTCAAAGTATATCTTTTTTCTTAATCTTTTTCATGTGGTTTATAATAGTTATGTCAATATTATAAGCATTATTAGCCAACACTTTTAGAATAACATGTTATTACATTTTTATTTTGCCAAGAAACTACAATATTTTTTCTTTCTGTTTCATTAAGCGGTGATAATGTCCATAATCATTTAAGTATAATCATTTAAGTACTCACTTCTGCAGGTTGAATGCTTGTGAAGTTAGGTGCAAATAGGATGACTCTAAATAAATATTTGTGCTTTATGAGATTTTATTTTTTCAGACAGGCACATTAATTTCATGTAGAAGTATGTACCTTTACAAGCAGTCTTACAGATCTTTTTTCCTTGCAAGTGATGTTTCAGGCTTTCAGTTTAAAAATCCTAGCCCTGATACAAGATTTTATAATCAATATCAAAGCATGTTCTATGGATGTGCTCAGCAATACTCTCAGCTGGTGAAGTCCTGTGTGCCTGCATGAACTATAAAGTAACAGAAAATTAAATGGAAGAGCTACCATCATAGGTTAGGTTAACCACAGGATGAAGTGTGCATTTGGGACAACATACTGTTTTTAATCTTCACTCTGATACCATCACATTGATAGATTTAGAAGAATGTTACTAATTGCACAAGAGCATTTTCACAGAATCAAATAAATGATGGAATAAAAATACATTTTCATTTCACCTCTTTTTCAAAAAATAAGTATTTCCTAAATTTGGGACTTACAGTTTTAAATTTTACTCTTTGTAATAACTCACAGTGCAAATATCCTCTAAACTCAATATCTAGTAAATTATCATTTCAAGCAAACAAATCCAAGAAAATTAAAACCCGTTATTTTTTTGAAGAAAGATATCTACAGAACAAAATGTAGAAGTTTGTACTTTGATAATCCTCTGGTAACTTCTTGCTAAATAGTACTTTTATCAAACCCCTTTGCTTCTTGCAAGATTTGATTCTAAAGGGCTGATCTTTTGAAAAACATACTCTGCTTTCTCTATGTCACTTTGACATTTCTTTGTAGATATTTGGAAATATAATAACTTAGGATAATACTGATAGTTTAATGTTGTTCCTATAGTATTAACCATAATCTTCAATAATTGATTGAACATTGTATTGTTCATAATATTTTAATGTTTATTTTTGATCAGTAGAAGAAGCTGAGGAAAGAGGTTGTTAATTTTTCAGTCAGTGGCTTACACAGCAAGCTTTTTCCAGAGTTGTTTTATGTTTTCATACTAGTGGAAATATTTTTTAAATCTCCTGAAGTGAGAAGAGCATCAATGAAGTAAAATTAATCTGGTTTAGAGCAATTTGGAACTCAGAACTTATAGTGTAGAACCAAAAGCCTACCATAGTAATACTATCGCTGAGTGTAGAGATTTTGTTACTTTTCAGTCCTTGTGATAGATCAAAATGTCTTTTTTATTTAACACACAAAATATATTGCAAAAGTACTTAGCACATTATTTGAGTATGCTGGATAAACTTGCAGTATCATGTACAATCTACTGATTGTACAAACTGGGATTGGGCTCTCCAGCTTCTGAAAATACATCCAGTAACTTCTCAAATCAGTTCCATGAAGTTATGAATGTTCAGAATCTACTCAATTTTGTTATCACTTTCAGGGATGAGAATCTGTGATGACAGTGTGTGAAACTGTATGAACTGATTGTACAACAAGTGAAAGAAGGCAGTAAAGTCTAATCTGTTCTGTTACTGTGAAGAAACAAAAATGTAGCCTTTCTTCTACTTATAATGGTATTTTGCAGTATTTGCAGTTTAACTTTCTGCAAACAAAATGACATCTATTCATGTCTTTATACAACATTGTACTCTGCTCTAGAAATATTTCATCACAGTTTTATTTCTCTTCACCACTTCACATCTACACTTATTTACCATGTAAAACTAAATCTATTTTCCCAGAAATTAATTTCTTTAAAGAATTTATAATGTATTGCAGTTCTTCTCAAAAAACAAGACAGTCTTTGTTTCATTCTTTGAGATTGAAAACTATTTTACTGAGGAAATAATTTGTTGTTATGTAATAAAAAGACAGAAAAAGAAATCAGATCAGAAACAGAGCAGTCTGACTTGATTTAAAAGAAAACTCTTTATTGTACTTTTGGCAAAAAAAAAAAATAGGAAGGAGAGGAAAAAGAAATCCCTAGTACAACAAAAAATTTCTTATGTTCTTCATCAAAAGAAACATAATTCCCTATCACAGAGCATGTTTTGAAATATTATATATTACAGACTGGGTACTTGTACACAACTAGTTGTGTTCTGAACTTGATATGTGTAATTTTGATCCAGTTTGAAATATTCTCATACTCATAACTTTTTTCAGAATTACAAGCAAAACACATTCCAGAATATACAGTAAACTCACATTTCTAGGATAAAATAATGTATTTTTCTCTGGCTGACTGCTAATGCTATGCAAGGAAGTTTAGCATTTATGAGCATATCAGTTAATATTTTTAACTTTTTGTGAAACTATTCTAAAATTCAATCTGTGTTTTCAAATTATTCTGTTAGAATAATTTGGCAACTCCATAAAACTACAGACACTCATTTGGTATTGTTTCAAACCACTGAGACAAAACTCTGAAACTGAAAATTATCTTTGCTATCTGTGTGAAAATTTACTCTGTAGCAAGTCATCCTGAGACAGCTTGACCTTCAGGGTACTGTATTTGCTTGGCATTTGGTTGATTTGTTTGGTAGCATTAACAAATTATTTTGGGTAAATTCTGATTAATAATCTGGTTGCAGTTTTTTGAGTATTTTTTCCTCTAAGGCATAGTAATGAAATTTACAATGCATGTCCTTTAACATCAAGGTACTTATAAGGGAATTTTTAATATTTCAAGTGGAGTAGCTAACTGTTATTGTAACAGGTAATCAATTATTTTCTGTTTTCTTTTCCATTCCAGAAAAGGTATTACTATGCTTCTGAAGAAAGAAAAGAAGTTCGTTCAATATATGCAATTTATTTCCACATGTATATTTCAAATACCTGTGAAAATATTGAACAGAAACAGGACATTAAATCAAGTTTGTAAAAACAAACAAACAAACAAACAAACAAATTGAATACACTTCTAGTAACTGAGAATTTGTCCAACTGGAGCATTTTATTATGGTTCACAGATTTTATGACTACAAGGGATCAAAATGGACTCTTGTGTAAAATCAGTCTTTGGTATTTCCTGAATTGAAATTAGCTGTCAGTTTTAGCAAAAAAAAAAGTAAATTCAATGTGGGTTCAAAAATATTTAGCAATCCAGAATGCACTACAGTTTTGGTGAACTGTTAAAATGGTAGTTATTGGTGTTAAAATGCTTCATATATGTGCAATTTATTTCAAACCTATGTTTATGTGGCTTCAACTTTTTACCATCAGGTATTTTTATACTTACAAAGCTGCACCCAAAGAGTTTATTGTATTTATGTTATATAAGACTCATTATTAACAAAGGGGGCAAAATGGGACACTATTTTTGACTTAAGTTTTTGTGTTCTAGCTTTTCTCTTCCTGATTCGTCATATCTCATATTGTCAGAAAGTGTTAACTTGACAGATTAGAAAAAAATTGTTGTTAAACAATAGTTAAAACAAACATAATCTTCCAAAAAATACTGTGCTGAATAACCATCAATACTGTGACTTCCTCTGAGCACAGTATAGGATAATCCAGAGATACTGAGTATTGTGGAATAATTGAATCAAGGAGAGATAACAACAAACAGAGTTTTTCATTCAGAAGTGATATTTTCTTGGACTTCTGTTCTGATTTGAGACATAAATAATTGAGAATATAAGTCATGTTATAGAACAGCGGGAGGAGTGTCTGACACACTATTATGCTGTGCTACCATTCAGCAAGACCTGGACAGGCTGAGAGCTGTGCAGAGAGGAACCTTACGAAGTTCAACAAGGTCGACTGTAGTGTTCTGCACCTGGTGAGGAATACCTATGGACCAGGACAGGTTAGGATTTGACCTGCTGGAAAGCAGCTTTGAAGAGAAGGTCCTGAGAGTCCTGATGGAGGAGTTCACCATGAGCTAGCAGTGTGCTCTTGTGACCAAGAAGGCCAATGTTATCCTGGGGTGTATTAAGAGCAGTGTGAAAAGCAGGTCAAGGGATGTTCTCCTTTCCTTCCACTCTGCCCTAGCAAGGCCACATCTGGAGTCCCGGGTCCAATCCTAGGTGCTCTAATTCAAGACAAAGAAATACTGAAGGATTCCCAGAAGTCCCTTCCAAGCCCTACCATTGTGTAATTTTGTGAAAACATGAGACCATAAATTGACTCTTTACTACTTTCTTGTAATTTCAGCTCACCCCTCCATAATTATTTTCACCTGCTTGAAAACAGAGGCAACCACATTATTCTTTTCATCACATCTTTGTACTATCAAACGATCAAAAGAAAAATTCAAGTAGTATTGGAGCTATCTGTACCATTCCAGAATTTATTTTTTAATGGCAGCACAATAGTATGATTCATATGGGCTATCCTATAGAAAATGCATTGTAAACCTCTTTTATTGCCTTTTCACATGTAAAAAGTAAAATAAGCTGAAGACAAGATGAAACCTAGCACCACATAAAACTGAGTAGCACAGCAAGAAAGCTGCTGAGAAACCAGAAGCCGTGAAGATATTCTGCATTACTGAACAAAACTTGCCACATTGTGACAGTCA
The DNA here is from genome assembly GCA_013399015.1 of Galbula dea. Lineage (NCBI taxonomy): Eukaryota > Metazoa > Chordata > Aves > Piciformes > Galbulidae > Galbula > Galbula dea. The sequence continues at coordinate 14,949 of VWZX01001101.1, read as the reverse complement.
CAGATCTACTATCCCTGGAAGACAGCAGCGTACAACAACTTGGTCAAACAAAGTATCTTATAGAAGGACATAAACCAGCAACTGTCCACAAAAGGAATTGTTAAATTTTTAATTGGACTTGGAAAAAAAGGGAATTCTCAAGCAGAAACAGTAACTCTAGAACCAGAACTTGTTCACTTCAGAGGCAATATTTTTTTTTCAATAGGTGAAAGGACTCATTGCCTAGTGGTGGTGCAAAATTCATCCAGAAAATCACTGACGATAAATATTTCAGAAGAGTAAGCTATGGAAATTGTAAAGTTGATCTGTATCAAAATTCAAGATAAGTTACAGCATTAGGTGCTGCAATTAAGAGATGGGACGCAGCTTGATGCAAGATGTCCCTTTTATTGATTACAAGCATGAGAATATATACTATTTTGACTGCGTGGCTTTCTCTCATTGGTACATTTTTTTATGCCTTTTACATTAATTGGCTAAAAGACCAAGCAGGCTACAAGATAACAGATTTTGAAACTACTCTTTGTTCCCCCTTAGTCAGAACTTTTCCACTGCAGGGGAATTCCACAATCTATATTGTGGTTTGGTCCTCAGTGTTCTTTGCTTCCTTGCTTCATGGCCACGAGCTTGCATATCTTGTGTATTTCACCACAGTTTCTTAACAACCAGTTCCAACTCACCCGATACTAGCAAGTCCGATGTGCTTGATGTCCTTCCTTGTCCATGCAAGACTCCTACAATTAGGTTTAAAGATTTTCTATCATAAGTAAGGAGATTATTAACATAAGAAAGTCAAAAAAATCTATGAAATTCTGTTTATTTTAAAGTTGGTGCACGCACAAAAATGTTGACATGCAGAATGTTCAAAAAGATCCAATAGGTCAAATAAAATATTTCTTAATTTCATAATTACTGGTTCAGAGAACAGTTTCCACTGCTGCAATCACCTACTTACAGAGACACTGAAAAGATCAGTCTAATGGTATGAGTTTTTCATAATCTTTCATTACCTTAAGAACCTTTGTATTTCAGTGTTTGAGGGGTTTATGTTTGCTTCTCAGAACAAAAAAATCCTTTGTTATTGAAGCTCTTAAATTAAGGGCTCAAAGTAATTTGTGTGATTTAGGGTAACCACCAGGGGTTTTTTGGTACTTATCAGAACATTGTTAACCTATTTCTTTTGATAGCTTCCATATGTAGCTCTATAGACAATACAAATCATCACTCAAGTGATATATATAGATATATATAGATAGTTCCTGGAGACAGTAGGAAGAAACAATGCTGGAATAATTTAACCCAATGCTTTCATTTTATTTATTTTCTAGCAGGAAAATAAATAAAACAAACTTATTTTTCCACCTTGAAAACTATACTGCTAAAGCTGTTGACTCTCATTACTTTATAATACACAGGAATTTAACAAAATGATCCCATTATCTATGCTTTAGGGATTCCTTTATCTTTTGACAATTTGTTGGCAAGCCTCTTACACAGAGTTAAAGATTTTTAAACCAACATATAAAGACTTTTACCTAAACTATACCTGGTTAAAATGTCATGTCTATAATTCTTAACAGACTGCCCAAACTAATAATCAAAATTTAAAACAAATTATCACATGCATTACTTTGTTATTCTGCTATTGTACTGACACAGTTATTAAAAGTTAAACTTGCTCTAGATTACTAGTAAAAGATTTTATTCCAGTAAGTAACCAAAATAATTCTGATGCAACATTCCTTTTTTTTTGTAAGCTTATTACTAATTATGAATAACAGTCTACATAATATAACATTAGCATGTCCATAATATATTATGTCAAACAAGCATATGCTTAACAAGGTAGATTTCTTAGGATCTAGTTTTGTTAAGTTGTTATTTTTTTTCTCTGAAACATTATTACCCTCAATACTTCAGAAAATATGTACCTGTGTTGTATTCACAAAAGGTATAGATTTCTGCTTAATCCCCAGACAATTTCTTAGGAAACTGAAGAAACCAAAGCTCTCTCCTTGAATAAGAAGAGAAAAGAAATACATAAGAGCAGTCTTGATAAAAAGATCAGACGCTGAGTTCCTAGTTGCAAATGAGCAGTAGAAAATGTTATGCTATTATAAATATTCTTGTTTTAAGAGTATGAAAATATACTGTCACAAGCCTTTGAATTTTCTTGTTAGTAGCATAGGAAAAGTTTATTTTGTTGGAGGGAAATGTCATTATCTCTGCTATCTCCTTAAAGCATTTCCTGCATCTTGGAATGGTTAATGTCACACTGGCCTATGTGATTAACTCTTGTCAATCAAACATGGTAATATCTGTCAGGCTGTCAGCTGTGTCACTTTTCAAATGTAAATCTGAGGGTTATGAAGCTACTGGAAGGATTACAGCCCAGAGCGCAAAATGTCTTCTCATGGGGGTGTTAGATGTGTTAATGAGGGGATAGATTTAATCCCTGTGGGATATTCTACATAAGGGCAGCGGAAGAAAGAGCTGCTGCCTGTCACATCACACTGTGATCAGATTGAGAAAAGTCTGGTGCAGGTGAAATACTCTGCCATACACTCCTGGCTACAGCTCATTATGAACCCAGTGCTACACTCAAATAACGTATGTCACCCCATCCTGTTTGTACCCAGAGGGCACTAAGTGCTCTTTTCATGTAGTCTTCATCTCATTTTCTTTTTGGTAGCTTGTAATATCCAAGGAAATGTGGATCAAATAAGATTTTTGCAATCCACATTATAAGTTTGATCAAGTCGGCTGGAATCAGACTTCCTCTGTTCACTTACTGTATTTTTGAGGGGCTGAAAAGATCTCCTTGATCTACTGGAAATTTCCAGAAAAAAAATTAAAAACCCACCAAACCAAACCAAACCAAGCAAGCACAAAAACCCCAAAAAAACAAAACCGGAAAACAACAACAAAAAACACAAACAAAACCAAAACACGTGAAATACATGGATTTGTTCAGTGTAGAAGACTGTCTCAACTGAATATATCCAGTGAAGAACACTAACACTCTTTGTCAACAGCTATTTGAAAGAATTTTTGATTCAGAATATATCATTATGCATTTTGGGATGTTTTTTTTTCCATTCTGGGTATTGGAGCCTCTATTTTGGATGTTCCCCAGTAGTTATATTAATGTTATCTTCTGCAGAACTCCTGTACATTAAATATTATATTTTTATCAAAGTTCAGGTAGATTAGATCTACAACACTTCCAACTCCTAATATTCTGTGATTCTGTAACCATCTGAAGAACCTGAAAGTTCACAAGTCCATGGGACCCAATGGGGTACACCCACAGGTACTGAGGGGACAGGTGAATGAGGTTGCTAAGTGACTCTCTATTGTTTTCCGAAAGTCATGGCAGTCTGGTGAAGTCTCCACTGACTGGAAAAGGGGAAACATAACCCCCACTTTTAACAGGGGAAAAAAGGGTGATCCAGTGAACTACAGCCCAGTTAGTCTCACCTCTGTGCTTGGTAAGATCATGGAGCGGATCTTCTTGGAGGCACTGCTGAGGCAGAAGGATAATGAAGAGGTGACTGGTTATAATCAACATGGCTTCACCAAGGGTAAATCATGGCTGATGAATCTGGTGGCTTTCTATGAAAAGGTCATGATATTGATACACAGGCGAAGAGCAACCGATGTCATTTCCTTGGACCTGAGCAAAGTCTTTGACACTGTCCTGCACAACATCCTGCTCTCCAACAGCTCAGTCCCCAGCCTATACTCATACATGGGGTTGGTCTTTCCCAGGTGCAAGACACGACACTTGGCCTTATTGAATCTCATTAAATTTCTTCCTGCCCAACTCTCCAGCCTGTCTAAGTCTCGCTGAGTGGCAGCACAACCCTCCGGTGTGTCAGCCACTCCACCCAGTTTAGTGTCAGCAGCAAACTTGCCGAGAGCACACTCTGTTCCCTCATCCAGGTCGTTGATGAACAGATTGAAAAGTACTGGTCCCAGTACTGACCCCTGAGGGACTCCACTAGACACAGGCCTCCAACTAGACTCCAGCCCATTGACCACAATGTCCTTCAATCAGTTCACAATCCACCTCACTACCCAATCATCCAGACCACACTTCCTCAGTTTAGTTGCAAGGATGCTGTGGGAGACACGTGTCAAACGCTTAACTGAAATCAAGATAAACCTCATCCTCTGCCCTACCGTCATCTATCCACCTGATTAAGTCCTCATCAAAGGCTCTCAGGTTGGTCCAACATGACTTCCCCTTGATAAACCCATGCTGACTGCTCCCGATGACTCCTTTATCCTTGATATGCCTAGAGACAGAGTCAAGGATAAAGTGTTCCATCACCTTTAGTGATAGGACTGGGGGGAATGGATGGAAACTAGAGGAGGGTAGGTTTAGATTGGATATTAGGAGGAAGTTCTTCATCATAATCCTGATGAGACACTGGAACAGGTTGCCCAGGGCGGTTGTGAAAGCCTCATCCCTGGAAATTTTTAAGGCCAGGCTTGTTGCGGCTCTGGGCAACCTGATGTAGTGGGAGGTGCTCCTGTCAGGCAGGGAGGTTGGAACTAGATGATCTTTAAGGTCTCTTCCAATTCTTGCAATTCTATGATTCTATGTTTGAATGTAAGAACATTATGAGAATGTACATGTACATGTCTTTGTCTGACATTCTCCTGTTGGTATTTATATTGGGTCTGGCTGGGACAGTTAATTTCCTTCACAGCAGCCCATATGGTGCTGTGTTATCAATTTGTGACTAAAAGGCTGTTGATGACACACTAGTGTTTTGCCTGTTGTTGATCTATACTTCTACAGCATCAATGCTGTCTGGTTTTCCCACTCTGTTACCCTAGTAAGTAGGCTAGAGGTAGGTACAAAGCTACGAGGGAACACAACTAAGGCAGCTGACTTGAGCCAGCCAAAGGGATATTACATGCCATACAGCGTCATGCTCAGCAGTAAAATCTAAGTAGATTTGGTCTTCCAAGGTCTTCCAAGGCTGCCCCTCAGAGACTGACTGGGCACCTGTCTACTTGTAGGAGGTGGTGAGTGATTGCCTTTGCACTTCACTTTTGGGTTTTTCTCCCTTCTTTCCTTATTTATTAAGTTGTTTTGTTTCATATCTGTCTCACTGTAAGAATCTTCTCACTTGTTCTCTTCCTGTTCTCTCCTTTGTCCTTCTAGGAAATTTAGAAGTGAGAGAGTGGCAGAGATGCTAACTGGGGTCAACACACCATAATATGTATTATTGTCATTACAATACATTAAGAAAAGATGTTTTGGTTTCAGAAATCAGCTATGATAGAACAGCTATAATATTGTGTTGCAATCTATTGTCATAACCTCAGGACACAGCTCAGCATATTGGATAGTCCAGAGTAGTCATAGTCCAACCAATGTTTCAACAGCCAAACCAAAATACATGAGTTGTTATTAGCCCAGTCACAAAAAGATACACTTTTTAGTTACACAGTTATGCAGATGGTTAAGACAAATTTACACACACTTTCTAATATATGCCCCTGCTTCTGTAACACTATGCTCATCCTCCCCGTGCTGCCCAGAGAATGCATTTTGTGACATACTAAAATAGACTAAAAGAAAACAAGTAAAAATGAAGTATCAAAACCTTGACCAAAAATCAGCTTAGATGAACAGAAAAGAAAATTGTGATGGTTTGGACCTGGCTCCCTGCCAAATGCGCAAACTCACAGTGGAAACCTTCCCTCTGCCTTTCCCTCTCAGATCAATAGAAAAACTGCAAGAAAAATGAAAGAGCCTGAAACAACCAGAAATATATTAAGTATATATATTTACATATGTAGCAGTTATATACAATTAAAATACTATGTACACAGCAGAGATAACCCCCCAAACGGAAAGGGAAAAGGAACAGGGGAAAAAAAAGGGAAAAAAAACAAAAGGGAAACTAAAACAGGTATGTACACTGGAAGCCCAGGATAGAACTAATAAAACAAAATCTTACAACTCTCCTTAAGATAGCAGAGCCACACTGACAGACTGTCAGTAACCTCTGCCTCCCAGGGCCTGCAAGGCCAACAAGGCTTGACTCCTCCACATGGGCGAGACTGACAGCAGAGAATCTGCGTCTTCGGATCCTCCGGAAGGGAAGAGAGAGCAAAGGCTTCTCCTTCTTCTTATTTATACCCCAAGTTATGTAAAAATCATATGGAATACTGGGAACATGACCACTTCCCTGGTTACAAGTTACCAGGAAAAAAGTCTGGGCCAAACCATCATAAAAATGCTCTTTGGCCCTCTGCTCTGCAGCTTCTACATATGCTTAATGGTAGAAGAGCATCACATCACAATGGGATGAAGGAATCTCTCGAAATACAACATGCAACAAAAGAAAATGTGTCTTAAATCTTTACAGATTCTTGATCTTCGGTAAACAGCAATGGTTTCACTTCGTTTGTGAAGTTTACGAAAGGCTAATCCCTCAGTTTCACCCCAGCTAACCTTGGGAATTTGGGGGAATGCATTATAAAGAACAGAGTTATAAAGTCAGAGAAATAAGGGATTCCTTTTGTTTAAACTCCTGAGAGTATAAATCTTCTTCAATATTTTTAAGCTTGCTTTGTATATTCCACATGTGGAGTTGTTCATATCACTTCAAAAATTGAGGTTGCCCTGCAATGTAATGGAATGCCCACCTAGTCATCTTTTCAAATACAGACTGTTTGCTGTTAACCTTTTGCCCAGTAGTACAATATGAAATTACATAAACTAATGAGAGTTGTAAATGTTAGAGGATCACTTCAAATTTCTCATTCATTACTGGATTATAACTTTTCTTCTTAATTAAACACACTCAAAACATATCAATATACCCAAGTACTACTATTAAGCACAGATTTTCCCAAAACTCATACGTTAGGGAAGATAAATAACTTTTAAAGTATGTATAACTGTTGCAGAAAAACATCTTTTTCTATCCCTGAGAAAAGATGCTTTTCATATAAAAGGAAACTTAACTAGCAATAAAAATCAGGTGCCTCACATCTTTGAGCATTTCTTTTGAGCACGTCAGGTATATTCTCTTAAATATATGTATTAATATAAGTTAAAACTATTCCTTGCTCAGACTATACTATAGTATACTATACTATAAGACCTATAAGTATACTATACTATAAGACCTAGTATAGATCTTCATGGTTTTAGGCAAAGTGTTAACATCTTCTGCCTTTAACTTTGAAAGTCTCCTTATCTTTCGTAGTGTTCTGATCATATTCTTTCACATAAACACCAAGTCAAAGCTCTCTCTTTAAATATTTTCTAGGCAACATAACAAAACAGCAGAATGGGATTCTGGCAAAGGATTAACAGACTAACAAAGTACTTCACTAACATACAGAAGAGTATCTCCTAGATCTTTGTCCAGGCTTCCAAGTTCTTTATGCTTCAGATCCTGATGATGACTAATCATCTGTGCTTTTCTGCACAGGATCTTCTTTTCTTCCTCCCTTTTTTTGTAATGGACTGGTTTTTAACCCTATTTTGCATTCTGTATGTGATTCTCTTTATGTAAGCTGGAGAAAAAATGGCACATAATTGCATGCAGATCCTTGTGCTCTTCTCAGAAGTTGCTCTCTTCTGGTGGTCATGAATTCTTAATTAAATTAGAAACCAGATTAAAAGCATAAGTTGTTTCTACTTTGCCCTTTCAGAAGATTAGGAATCATCTGTAAAGACAGTGAATGAGATTTAATAAGGACATGACAAAAACTGTGCAATGTCCTCAAATGTTTTAAGATGTGTTTTGCAGCCTCACTAGTTCATACTCATATAAAAATCAAGAAACTATAAATGTAATATCTACTATACAATTCCAAACATTTGTTTTCTGTCTAATAAGAATTTTTCATATTCTTTGTCTTCTGTGTTTACCAGTAACATGAAAACTAAACAACAAAAATCATAACTGTTGCATGAGCAACCCAAGGTGAACAGGGGCAAGGGAACAGGAACGAGCACGTCACGAGGGATGAGCACGTCAGTTTGTGAGTCAGTTCACATAGTCAGGGCAAGCAGGAAGGGCATAGCCACCCTTCTGGCTCCCTCCAGTGTCTTGTTGGTTGGTTGGTTGTTTTTTTGTTTCCCACTGCCCCTTCCCACCCTCCACCCCAGCAACTTAACTAGGTTCAGCAATGGTTTCCAAATGAGTGAAAGCCATTGCTGCTACTACCAGGAGTACACTGCTGTAGACACTATCCCCCAGAAAGGATGCAGCTGTTCAGATCAGTGGTTGTACAGACTGTTTGAGCCTGGCGTCAGTACCAGAGGACAGTGTGGGAGACATCTGCATATGATGTGATCAGGTGAATGACTTGCTTTGCTTGGTGGAAGAGCTCAAGAAAAAGGTTGAGAGGCTGAGAAGTGTTAGGGGAAGTGAGAGGGAAATGGACTGGCAGAGTCACACCCTTTTGACCCCAAAAGAAGTTCAGCAGGAGATGGTGAAACCCTGCTCCTCATGCCCTGAGGGAGATGGAGCAAACCAAGTAGATGTGGGGGAATGGGGGTCCCTGATCAAAGAGGTAAAAAAATTCCCTCCTTATCTCTATCACCTCCGCAGGTGCCCTTAAAGAACAGGTGTAACGCCCTGCAAGTGCAGCCAGACAGTGAGGAAAATGAATCATCTGGCTTGAAAGTATTCCCAAGATTAAGGAAGCTCAAGCCCAGCATCCAAACATCTTCTATCAAAAAAAAAGAGAAGAGTCATTGTTATAAGTGACTCCCTTCTGAAGGGAGCAGAAGGCCCAAAATGCAGACCTGACTGACTTCAAAGGGAAGTTTGTTGTCTCCCTGGGGCCCAAGTTAAAGATGTGGTAAGAAAGCTTCTTACCCTGTTACAGCCACAGATCATTATCCATTGTTGACTTTCCAGGTAGACAGTGATGACCTTGAAAGAAGAAAACTGAGGGCTGTCAAGAGAAGCTTCAGGGCCTTGGGTCAACTGGTCAAGGGAGTGGGAGCACAGGTGGTGTTTCCTTCAACCCCCCCCCACCGTTGCAGGGTCCAACCCCGAAAGGCTGAGGAAGACCCACCAGATCAATTCTTAGCTTCGAGCCTGGTGCTACCAGCAGGACTTTGGGGTTTTTGACCATGGAGCATGGTCATGGTGTCATGATGTCAGACCTGCTGGTGGCAGATGAGGTGCATCTCTCTGAAAGGGGGAGAAGGTTCTTACTACAGGAGTTGTCTGGGCTCATTGATCGAGATTTAACCTAGATTCAAAGGGGGAAAGGGGAAAAACCTGGCTCACAGGAAACAAGTCTGGGACATTTGTGGAGTGCGCTATCTGCTATCTCAGGGTTCATACCAGTCAGGCAGTACTCTAGTGTTGCAAACTCGCTCAAATGCCTGTACACTAATGCACACAGTATGGAGAACAAGCAGGACAAACTAGAAATCTGTGTGTGATGTCAGGACCATGATNATCATCTGGCTTGAAAGTATTCCCAAGATTAAGGAAGCTCAAGCCCAGCATCCAAACATCTTCTATCAAAAAAAAAGAGAAGAGTCATTGTTATAAGTGACTCCCTTCTGAAGGGAGCAGAAGGCCCAAAATGCAGACCTGACTGACTTCAAAGGGAAGTTTGTTGTCTCCCTGGGGCCCAAGTTAAAGATGTGGTAAGAAAGCTTCTTACCCTGTTACAGCCACAGATCATTATCCATTGTTGACTTTCCAGGTAGACAGTGATGACCTTGAAAGAAGAAAACTGAGGGCTGTCAAGAGAAGCTTCAGGGCCTTGGGTCAACTGGTCAAGGGAGTGGGAGCACAGGTGGTGTTTCCTTCAACCCCCCCCCACCGTTGCAGGGTCCAACCCCGAAAGGCTGAGGAAGACCCACCAGATCAATTCTTAGCTTCGAGCCTGGTGCTACCAGCAGGACTTTGGGGTTTTTGACCATGGAGCATGGTCATGGTGTCATGATGTCAGACCTGCTGGTGGCAGATGAGGTGCATCTCTCTGAAAGGGGGAGAAGGTTCTTACTACAGGAGTTGTCTGGGCTCATTGATCGAGATTTAACCTAGATTCAAAGGGGGAAAGGGGAAAAACCTGGCTCACAGGAAACAAGTCTGGGACATTTGTGGAGTGCGCTATCTGCTATCTCAGGGTTCATACCAGTCAGGCAGTACTCTAGTGTTGCAAACTCGCTCAAATGCCTGTACACTAATGCACACAGTATGGAGAACAAGCAGGACAAACTAGAAATCTGTGTGTGATGTCAGGACCATGATACATTGCAATCACTGAGACATGGTGGGACAGCTCACATGACTGGAGCACTGTCATGGACGGCTATTTCCTTTTTAGGAAGGATAGGCTGGCAAGGCAAGGTGGTGGAGTTGCTCTCTATGTGAGAGAGCAACTGGAGTGTATCAAGCTCTGGGGGACAATGAAGACCAGGTTGAAAGCTTGTGGGTAAGGATTAAGGGGGAGACTAGCATGGGTGACATTGTAGTGGGTGTTTACTACAGGCCACACGAACAGGATAAGGAAGCTGATGAGGCCTTCTACAAGCAGTTGGAAGTAGCCTCACAATCACAGGCTCTGGTTGTCATGGGGGACTTCAATTACCCTGACATTTGTTGGGAAAGATACACAGCCAGGCACATGCAATCCAGTAAGTTCCTCCAGAGCATTGATGATAACTTCCTAGCACAGGTGCTGCAGAAACTGACAAGGNCTGAGGGCTGTCAAGAGAAGCTTCAGGGCCTTGGGTCAACTGGTCAAGGGAGTGGGAGCACAGGTGGTGTTTCCTTCAACCCCCCCCCACCGTTGCAGGGTCCAACCCCGAAAGGCTGAGGAAGACCCACCAGATCAATTCTTAGCTTCGAGCCTGGTGCTACCAGCAGGACTTTGGGGTTTTTGACCATGGAGCATGGTCATGGTGTCATGATGTCAGACCTGCTGGTGGCAGATGAGGTGCATCTCTCTGAAAGGGGGAGAAGGTTCTTACTACAGGAGTTGTCTGGGCTCATTGATCGAGATTTAACCTAGATTCAAAGGGGGAAAGGGGAAAAACCTGGCTCACAGGAAACAAGTCTGGGACATTTGTGGAGTGCGCTATCTGCTATCTCAGGGTTCATACCAGTCAGGCAGTACTCTAGTGTTGCAAACTCGCTCAAATGCCTGTACACTAATGCACACAGTATGGAGAACAAGCAGGACAAACTAGAAATCTGTGTGTGATGTCAGGACCATGATACATTGCAATCACTGAGACATGGTGGGACAGCTCACATGACTGGAGCACTGTCATGGACGGCTATTTCCTTTTTAGGAAGGATAGGCTGGCAAGGCAAGGTGGTGGAGTTGCTCTCTATGTGAGAGAGCAACTGGAGTGTATCAAGCTCTGGGGGACAATGAAGACCAGGTTGAAAGCTTGTGGGTAAGGATTAAGGGGGAGACTAGCATGGGTGACATTGTAGTGGGTGTTTACTACAGGCCACACGAACAGGATAAGGAAGCTGATGAGGCCTTCTACAAGCAGTTGGAAGTAGCCTCACAATCACAGGCTCTGGTTGTCATGGGGGACTTCAATTACCCTGACATTTGTTGGGAAAGATACACAGCCAGGCACATGCAATCCAGTAAGTTCCTCCAGAGCATTGATGATAACTTCCTAGCACAGGTGCTGCAGAAACTGACAAGGTGCTGGACCTTGTGCTGACAAACAAAGAGGGACTGGTTGAGGATGTGAAGGTAGGGGGTACCCTTGGCTGTATTCAACACAAGATGGTGGAGTTCAGAATCACGGGCAGTAGGCACAAGTCCACAAGAAGGATCGTTGCCCTGGATTTCAGAAAGGCAAACTTGTGTCCTTCTCAAGGAACTGCTTGCAAAAATCCCATGGGACAGGGCTCTAGACTATAAGGGAGCCCAAGCAAGCTGGCTAATATTCAAGCACCATTTCCTACAGACTCAAGATCAGTGCATCAGTGCATCAGTGTAGGAAAACAAGTAAGAGAGCTAGGAGACCTGCAAGGTTGAGCAGGAAGCTACTGGATAAACTTAAGAAGAAGAAGGAAATATATAGAGCATGGAAGAAGGGACAGGCAACTTGGGAAAAATACAGCAAGGTTGTCAGAGGATGCAGAGATGTGACAGGGAAAGCTAAAACCTTCTTAGAACTTAGACTGGAGAGGGAGGTCAAGGACAACAAGAAAAGCTTTTTCAAGTATGTTGGAGACAAAAGAAAGTATAGAGAAAATGTGGGCTCTCTGCTGAATGAAGAGAGTGCCATAGTGACCGAAGATATAGAGAAGGCGGAGTTACTGAATGCCACCTTTACCTTGGCCTTTACTACTAAGGCCAGCTCCCAGGTGTCCCAGACCTTCAAGACCACAGAAGAAGTGTGGAGGAAGGAAGATTTTACCTCCATCGAAGAGGCTTGGGTCAGAGATCAGTTGAGCAAACTGAACATCCACAAGTCCATGGGCCCAGATGGGATGCACCTGCAAGTGTTGAGGGAGATGGCAGAGGTCATTGCTAGACCTCTCTCCATAACCTTCAAGAGGTCCTGGAGAACAGGAGAAGTGCTTGAGGACTGGAGGAAGGCCAATGTTGTCCCAGTCTTCAAAAAAGAGCAAGAAGAAGAACCCAGGTAACTACAGGCCGGTCAGCCTTACCTCCATTCCTGGAAAGGTGATAGAACAACTTGTTCTTGCACCATCTCAAAATATGTGAAGGAAAGGAGGGTTATCTGAGTAGTCCACATGGATTCAGTAAGGGGAAGTCATGCTTGACTAATCTGATAGCCTTTTATGATGGCACAACTAGATGGATAGATGAGGGGAGTGCAGTGGATGTGGTATTTCTTGACTTCAGAAAAGCTTTCGATACTGTCTCCTGTGGTGTGCTCATAGTCAAGTTTAAGAAGTGTGGACTGGGTGATTGTGCGGTGAGGTCGATTGCAAAGTGGCTGAAAGACAGTGACCAGGGAGTTGTGGTCAGTGGAGCTGAGTCTAGCTGGAGGCCTGTGATTAGTGGTGTCCCCCAAGGGTCGGCACTGGGTCCAATGCTATTTAATATATTCATCAATGACCTGGATGGAGGAATAGAGTGTATCCCCAGCAAGTTTGCTGATGATACAAAACTGGGAGGAGTGGCTGACACATCAGAAGGTTGTGCTGCCATCCAGTGTGACCTAGACAAGCTGGAGAGCTGGTCAGCGAGAATCATATAATCATAGAATGGCTGAGGTTGGAAGGGACCTTAAAGATCATCTAGTTCCAACCCCCCTGCCATGGGCGGGGATGCCACATGCACTAGACCAGGTCATCCAGGGCCACATCCAGCCTGGCCTTAAACGCTGC
>VWZX01001098.1:41872-73167 GCA_013399015.1 Galbula dea | reverse complement strand
CTGGGAAAGTACATATCTGTGAGGCGCTCGCTGCCTGCCGCTCGCACTCCGCCGGCTCACCGTCCGCCGCTCCCTCGGCGTTTGTGGCTAGGTCTCCTCCACTCGGGGCTGCCCCGCAGCTTCTCAGGTTTTGATTTTGGGTGCAGTTCGCGCGAGGACGCGCCCTAGCCCACCGCCGCCATGGATGCCATCAAGAAGAAGATGCAGATGCTGAAGCTGGACAAGGAGAACGCGTTGGACAGAGCCGAGCAAGCCGAAGCGGACAAGAAGGCGGCCGAGGAGAGAAGCAAGCAGGTCTGCACCAAGGGCCCAGGCGCGGCCAGCGCTGGGGCGCAAGTCTTTCCAGGCAACTCCTCTCTCCCTCTCTCCATTTTTTTCCCATGTGTGCCTTGTTCTATTCTTCTATCACTGCCCCCTGCAGAACCGGTTCAACTTATTCTTAAGACAGATCTTCACCCTGGCAGCCTTTGGCTGGAGGTTCCCCCCACCCCTAGGACCCCGCTGGGGAGCAAGGACCCTGAGACAGCCACATGGCTTCTGTGCCTTTGTCACAGGGGCATAGCTGGGAGAGGCTGCCTCTACCACCTGGTTAGCAAAGAACAGACATGCTGTGATTTGACAAAGGACGCTTAAAGCTGGGATTGCTCCCTCCAGCACCAGCTGGGAGACTTGTCCCTCCCTTTCCAGTTGTTTACCCCATTTTCCTGGGTGTCCCTGACCCCTCTTTATACCTGGGGCTTTATTCATTTTGGGGAGGGGGACACATTGGTTACACGTTTCTGGGAGATCCTGAAGGAGGAGGGAGTAAGGGAGAGGGACTTAAAAATTAATCTCCCACTTTTCTAAGCACAGGGAAAATCATACTTGTGCACTGTATTTCCTCTTGTGCACCTAGTTAGAGGATGACATTGTGCAATTGGAAAAGCAATTGCGTGTGACGGAGGATGCAAGGGACCAAGTGCTGGAAGAGCTACACAAGTCTGAGGATAGCCTCCTCTCCGCAGAGGAGAATGCTGCCAAGGTATCGTGCCCTTGTTGCAAGCAAAGAGAATCTAACTGTCTCTCTCCTCTCTCTCTCTCTTTCTCTGTCCGTCTATCCTTTTCTGTCTCTTCTGCACTCGCACTTCTCCCTTTGCACGGTCACGTTGCCTGCTGCACCTTTTCCTGCCCACCCTCCCCTCTCCACCACTTTCCACACGTATCACAGCTGGAGGACGAGCTGGTGGCTCTACAAAAGAAGCTGAAGGGCACTGAGGATGAGCTGGACAAATACTCCGAGTCCCTTAAAGATGCACAGGAAAAGTTGGAACTGGCTGACAAAAAGGCCACAGATGTAAGTTACCCCCATCCCTTTCACCACCACCCCATTGCAGAATCCATGCACTTCCTGTGCACAGGACAGCCAGGACTCCTACCAAGCAGTGCTCCAAAGCTTTGCTGAGGGCAGAGTCCAGGCAGCTCCTGGGCAGGGAGGTGGGAAACACAGCACTGCCTCCTTGCATGAGTTTTGCACACTCAGAGGTATTTGATTGGGTTTCTGCTCACTTGACACATGCTTTTCATGTGTACTTGCTGGTCTAGATGTGAAAGTAAAGAAAGGGTGGATTGCCTATTCAGCTGATGGGGAAATAGCTCAGGCTGAAACAACACATGTTGATAGTGAAGCAGAATCGTTTAGTAGCAAGTAGATCCAGTAGGGAAAAGGCTGCTAATTCTGTCTTCAGGAGAGCTGTTCCTGGATACAGGTGCATTAGAACTTCTGCTAGATTCTACTTTGGATCACCTGCTGGTCCCCAAGATGAAAGATGCTCTCCTATATATATATATATATATGTATATGTATATGTATATATATATATAAATGTATATATGTATATTTATATATTCCCCTCCCCGCCCCGAAAGTCACTGGAACAGTTTCACTTGTCAAAGAAAAGTTCAGTCTTGTCTGAGAGAAAATTGTCTGGAAGATGATACTTGCTAGGTTTGCAGTTCAAAGGACAGGGATCTTGGGAGCAAGCTGGGAGATATATATAGCTCAGCACTTTATATGGTAATAATGTTAGAGCTTATGCCTCTCCCAGGCCCTCATCCCACCCACCTGTCTGCCCCTGACATGCATTTAAGGTATTGTATGTATGAAACCATGCAAGTTTGATGTCTTTGCAGTTAGGGTTGAGATCGCTATGGCTGCTGCTGTACAGTCCAATTCTTTTGAGCAAATCTCAGCTCTGAATTACAGGATTAGGTAAACCCACAGAATTTCCAAAGCAATGACTGTCCTTTTCCTATAATTCAGCTTTAAAAATTAACCTCAAAGCCATAATAAAGAGAGGAGTTACATTCAGTGAAACAAGCAAAGTATTTCAGGGAGAGGAAGGGGGAAATATTTCAAAAAACAACTTGGCTTGAAAGACAACATTATTTTATCTTGTTTTACTTCTGAAGTGAACAAAGGATAAAAAAGGTTTAACTTCAGTATGGCAATTAAAGTTTATAGCTTTGAAAGAGAACTCAAGAACTTAGCAAACATAAGTGTGCGTAAGAATAGGAGAGAAGAGTTCTGAATATAATGTGGATCAGATGTCTGTTGTCTTCTGTGCACGGCTGCAGAGATGAGAGGCAGTTTCTTAGCGGGACATTTATTTAACTTTTTCAAAGGAACCACATGTAGATCCAGAGGAGATATTCCTTATAAGGAAAACTATGCAGACTATTTGGAAATAGCTTGCCTAAGATGAAGGCAGGAGAAATGCTACTGGATTACCTTTTTGAAATGAAAGATCTTCCTAACCAATCCCAATGCTGTTTTCCAGCAAACTGGACAAGAGCATTTGTAAGCTAGTTGAGAGCAATTTTATTTGCAGTTATCCCTCAGGCAGAGGGTAGGCAAGTGTCTGGCTCGTTTTCATGAAGGTAAATGTATTTAATGGTATGCACGGAGTATGTCTGACAGTTTAAGGATGTCTTTCTTTTTTCGTAATGCAGACTATCTTTGGGGCATCGCAGTTGACACAGTATTTGCCCTACTAGTTTGGATAGTTGCAAGCTTTAAGAAAAAGACACGGGCAGCGGAGAGAGTGCTGGCTCCCTGCGGTGAACTCACCCAGGGGATAAGGAAACCTTATCTGGCCGCTATCATTCACTTGCCAATGCTGGGCACGTCTCCGGAGCAATCTCCCCTGGGAGGGGGCAGCCATCGCTCCCTCTGCCCTACCCGTGTCTCAGGAGCCAGGCCAGGTGCAGCAGCAGCTGCGGGGGGCACGTTGCTCGGTGTTATTACGCTCGTACTGGGGCTGTTTAGGGCGGCAAGGCGGGTGTCAGCCCTGGGACGGCTAGCGGGAGTTCGCGCATGCTGCGCCGCCAGAGGGCGCGGTCGCCCCCAGTGCGCCCACCTGGCCGCGGCCCCGCCACAGAGCCCTCTCCTGGCTGAGGCCGGCCTCGCCCCGTGGCCTGCCTGCGCGCCCATCCCATCGGTGCGCTGCGCCGCTCCCATCGGTGCTGGCAGCCCCGCCCCGGTGCGCGGTGCGTGGCGGCGCGGGAGGACTTCCGGGGCTGGGACTGACGGAGGGAGACGGTGCAGGCAGGGTGAGACGCGGGTATGGCGGCGATGAGCTCGCTGGAGGCCGTGCGGAGGAAAATCCGGAGCCTGCAGGAGCAGGCAGACACCGCCGAGGAGCGGGCGGGGCGGCTGCAGCGGGAGGTGGACCAGGAGCGGGCCCTGCGGGAGGAGGTAGGACCGCGGCCCGGTAGGAGCGCGCGAGGGCGCGGGGATTGGGTCCTGGGGCGCAGCTCGCCCTCGCTGTAGGCCAGGTGGCTGCTGCCTTCGCCGCCGTCTCCGACAAAATGGTTACCTGCTGGCCGCCGCCGTCCCCCGCCCCGGCGCACCCCGCCTCGCGCTGCGAGCGGAGGCCGCTGCTTCTCTCGGGCAGGCCCCGGGCTGCAGGTGAAGAGTGGGGCACTGCGGTCTTCGGCCTGGAGCGCTGTGCTCACCGGGTCTGTAAGCGGAAAGGAGCGTGGTGCAGTCGGAGCTGCGGTGCCGAAGTAGACCGCTCTAGATCTAATGGGAAACAGCAGAACGCTGAGCTGGAATGAGGTTGAACTTAGGGGAGGTCGTTGAGGTTGGGTGCTTTGTACTAGGTTCTGAGCAAGCCTTTACGATGTTTTTATTAATAAATTTTCTTTTGGTAAGTGCCGATTATCTGTTTATTCCATTCCAAACTGTGCCAAGCTGTGGCAGTTCAACATGCTGACTGTTAAGAAGATAAGTGCTTGGAACAGGACCTGAGGTGGCCACATCTGAGTACTTAGGCACAACAGCACCTGAAAAACACCACAGCAAAGTGATCATATGGCCCCTGTCACTATACTTTTGAAGTATATTTGACTTGCCAAAACTCCTAGCTAAGACGGGAAAGGAATAGCGGGCACCACGGTTTTGGGCAGAGACAAGATGAAGCGTGAGCTGCACAGACTCATGTAGCAGAGAGGTGTAGTTAGGTAGTTAGATTTGCCTTGCCGCTGACCTTGGGGAATTCCAGCAGCTATAACTTAATGTTTCCTGCTATAAAATATAGTCTCCTATGTAGCAGTTCTGGTGTCTTCGATGTCTGTCTAAAAGTGGAAAAAGAACAAATTTCTTATTGATGTACTTTGTTAAAATAGAAACAAAGATTACTGGTTTTCTTGAAATAAGGGGCTTTCTGCACATGCTGGGCAGGAACTGCAAAGGAAGAGCCTTGCAATTACTTGCTGCTGATCTTCCCAAGGAGCAAAATATGACTTCTGAAGCTTGTCTAACTACTACATTCTTGCAAATCACTTCATGTGTCCATTTTTTTCAGTGAGGGATCATGTCACAGTCATTAACTCGTTTCGTAAGCGTTTGTCTTTAAAAAAACCTGTACTCATTTTCTGAGCTTTGTGGAGTAAAGGACACCAATTTTCCTACTTTCAGTAATGTCCTGTTCTAAACAGCATATTAAGGGATTCCCATTAAAATGTGAAGCTTTGCTGTTGCCTTTTGTGTCAGAAGGCGTAGCGTTAGAGAAGTGATTACAGTTTGCCACGGAAGTCTTCCCTTTAGAGTGCAGACACATTGCTGCGAGGCTTAGGATCATAAAGGTTAATGTTTGTCTGTTCCCTGGAGTTGGTTTATGCTGACGATGTGGAATTCTGCAGAGTACCTTTACACATTTACATGGTATTTAAGTTTTTGTTTGGAGGTGCCAGTGCTGGGGTGGATGAAGTCAGAGAATTGAACTCAAGGCACATGTAGAACTTTCTATATCTTTTCTGTAATGCTAGCTATGTAGATTTTATGGGGGTTTTTTTAGTGTCGTACTGTATTTCTGCATGCTTGAGTAGAGAAGCTTTGAGAACTTTGCATCAGAAAACTGAGGTGTGAATCTGACCCTTCCCCTTCGTGTAATAGCATGCGACCAGCTAGGGTTGTTCTGGTTTGTTTTTTCTTCCTGTGCAAAGTACAGATATGCAAACAACACAAAAGCTAAAGCTGCGGCCAAAAGGTATCACAGCTTACAGCTTTTGATTGTTAAACCAGATTGTTAAGTTTTAAGACTGTGACTAGCAGCCATTGCCTTAAAAGAGAATCTCAGTTCTGTTTTGAGTGCATGTGTCTCAAGGAACTGTTAGTAATCACGTTTTCAGAATACGTTTTTCTTTCCTTCTTTTGGTAAACAGAATCTCTCTTAGAACAGTAATAAGTAACACCCAGTAGTAAATAATCCACATCATTGCTCATTTTAAAAATATGGTGTATAAATGCTGTGGCAGAAATGGCAAAGGTTATGTTTGTCTATTAGCTGTGGGAGTGCCCCTTAATGTCACTAAGGTGTTTTTCCTTCCTCACTGTATAAGGAGAGAAGTCCTGCTCTGCAGAAGAACAACTTAGGCCGTATGAGGCTGGTTGGTAAACCCTTACTGAGTTACTGGAGCAGGAAGTGAAAACTTGAACTTTAGTCACCCTGTGTTTTCCGAGCATATTGTGTGCTCTTGTCATGATGAGGAGTCTTGACATGACAATACTTAACTTGTAACATTACAGATTTCCCAAGTGTAACATTTATGAAAGAAATGTTCAGAATGTTCAAATACCTACTGTTTAAAGCCAGAAGTCTATAAATACGAGTTTGGAATACTACTGCTTGGTGACATAACTAAAGATTTTATGTTTGGGATAATGTGAAACTTTACCTCTCTTCTACTCCTGTTTCACTGCCAATACTCATTAATGTTTCAATATATATTTGGCTCTCAATTTATGTGTTACTTCCAGTCATTCTAGAGTGTTGCCATTATGTCAAAGGTTGTTTTGCTTGTCCAATGTGTAAGTTGTTCTTACTTGTATTCTGGATGGTAATATTTTAGCTGTGACCAACTGTATCTAGCTGCCTATGGTTAGTAAAAGCAACAAATAAAAGTTCCTTAAATTTTTACTTAAATAAAAAGTACTGAACTGATAGTTTTGGTGTCAACTTTTGATAAAGGGTTGGTTTGCCACCCCCCTCCACCCCTTAGCTGGGCATCATAGGAAATTGACATGTATACTTCCCTTATGTATAGCACAATTGGTTTTGGTGCTTATTGAGAGTAACTGTTATTCTTGGAAGTAACTTTTTAGAATAATGACCTTTATATATATATAAAATTGTGCACTTAATATTCTTCTGAAATAAATAAAGCTTAATAAGCTTTAAAAAGCTTAAAAGCTTAGGTTACTAGGAAAAAGCTGCTACAGAACTTACCGTGCAACTTAAGCAAGTGTGAGTTTGAGACTGTCAGAAGCACAAGCTCTTTTTTAAGAGGTAAATGAGTTGCAAGTGTTACACAAACGATTAAGTGAACATGTGATGCAAGACAGGCAGATCTGGAGGAAGTTTGAGAATTGCAGAATTGAGGGGGGGATCTGATGTTTTAAACCATTGTTGCCTGTAGCAGGGCCCTTCCACAATGTAACCTCTGCTGGTGCTGCCTTTGTCAGCTCTTGCATAGCTTGCCTGTAAACCAAACTTGTGGGTGTTCAGGCATTTCTTAAATGTTCTTATGCTCTTTCTGTGTCAGCTATCTCATTGCAAATGCTGATCTAGGTGTATTTTTGCATGCTTACACTGAACACTTCTCAGGGAAATATTGAATATTGAATATTGTTATCACAATATGGCAAAAGGTCATAAATAAAGGAGTTGGGATAACAGAAGAATCAGGTAATTAGTTTGTGCTGATTTGACTTAAAAAAAAAAAAAGGAGGGGGAGACTATAATTAGTTAATGTCTGCAAGTACAATAACAGAAGATATTTGGGGAATGATGCATAATTCTTCCAGTGCAGTTCTTTCCAGTACAAACCATACAGTCCTTAATGTACTTCATTCAAAGGAAGCATTAATCACTTTTTACTCCATTAAGCAGTAACTTCATAATTTAGTGAGAGCATGTATGTCTCTATGTATGGGGGTTTTGCTGGATGAAGATAGAAATTACCAAAGTGCTGTTAAATGGCACTAGCAGGTATGTTGGATAATCTTTTACAAAAGCTGATGTATGCCTTATGAGTTAATTTCTGTTCTTCCTGTACTTAGGCTGAGAGCGAAGTGGCTTCTTTGAACAGACGCATCCAGCTGGTTGAGGAGGAGTTGGATCGGGCTCAGGAGCGCTTGGCTACTGCCCTACAGAAGCTGGAGGAGGCCGAGAAGGCTGCAGATGAGAGCGAAAGGTAATTGGGGTCACTCTTGAATGGATCATTACCCTTATGACAGAGATTATGATTGGTGGATTAGGGAAATTAAACCACTCCTAAGTCTCTGAACATGTGTAATCCACTCTTCCTTTGCATACATGGTTTTCAGTTACAGCTTGTCTGTCAGGATGTCCAAAATTTGTAGGCTTGAATTTTTTTGTGTGTCTTAGGTATAAAGATCAGTTTTAAGTAGGGCGAGGCTGTTGATGCATGATGTCACATCCTGGGAAAACTGCTTGACTGAGATCAAACTTGTCTGTTTGGATGACAACTTTTTCAGGGTTATGTGTATTCTGGTGCTGTCAGCTGAGTCTTGATTTCATTGTGCATAGAACATCTCTCCTGGAGAATAGCAAAGTACTGAAAGAGGCTTTGGTTGTCCTGTGGTGAGATTGGTACATGAAGATGAGAGGGAGGAGAGAGGGTGTCATAATTTCCTTCAGATTTAGGCTGAGATTTCCAGAACTATTTAATGTAAGTTAAGAACTCAAGATCTGTGGCTTTTACTTCTACAAATTGTATTTTCTGTCTGTGTAAGTACCCTTTTATTGGGAAAGAATCCACATATCTGTGTTCTGTATATTTATTTCTACCTCACTAATGATACAGTCTGTTGAAAAGTGCCTGAGACTCTCAGTGAATTGTGAAACAGTTAAGAGATTTTAGGTCAAACACGCATGGAAGGGACAATACAGAGTGTTTCCTGTTATGAAGGAGTTAAATTTTGCTTATGCAGAGCACAGCGACCTTCAGTGCTCTAGGGCTTTTGACATGGCAAAACACACAGAAATCTGTTAGCCCATAAACATAATGCCTGTTAGTCTACAAGGGTTGTAAACTGGTATTTCACAATGAGAGTAAAAGCGCAGATGTCTTTAGTCATCTTACTAGGTCTTTAGAAGCAAGACTCTTTATGTTTCTATAGGATCAATTTTACTTCATTTTAAAATGAATAAGGGTAGTGCAACTGAGCTGCGGTAAGAGCTAACCAAGTTAAATTTTCTTTCTTCCCAAAGACATGCTTCTTTCCTTTGAACTTCCACTTCTAAAGTGTGAATGCACAGGACTGGATCTGTGGTGTGCAGAACCAAGTGTCCGACACGCTTTGTTCACTTTAATACACCAGTTTGAAAGTTGCACACCAGTAGTAGTAGAGCTGGAGATAAACTGGTAAGCCCTGAACCTTGCATTTTCTTTTTTTCACATCCTTCAGAGGAATGAAGGTCATTGAAAATAGAGCCCAGAAGGATGAAGAGAAGATGGAAATCCAAGAGATCCAACTTAAAGAAGCTAAGCACATTGCTGAAGAGGCTGACCGCAAGTATGAAGAGGTCAGTTCTTAAAGTGGAGGTCATTCATTTCTAAAGCCCTTTAGACTGTACTTGTGATTTTTTTTTTTTCTTCTTCTTTTTACCTTTAAAGTTCAGAGGATTATAAACACCAGTTTCTGCAGTTGTGGAAGGAAAAATGAGCACCCAAATACCTCAGGGGCTAAGGTGGCATGAGATCTGTGCTCAGATCTTTCCAGTAAAGTGGTTGAGCATATTCACTCATCTCTCCTCTGCCCTTTGGTGAATAAAAGAGAAATCTTGAAAAGTGTCAGATTCATTATTCAAATAAATAATGAAGATGTCACATAATCAAAAATCATGTGTTGACCAAGACATGGAAGGAGACCTGTCTCCTTCTTTTGTAGGTTCTAGAATCAGGTGATGTGCTGCAGCAACATATTATCCCTGATTGTTGTATGCCTTTGCTTGTAGGTGGCTCGTAAGCTTGTAATCATTGAGAGTGACCTGGAGCGAGCTGAGGAACGTGCAGAACTGTCAGAAAGGTAAGTGCTGAACTGCCCTGATATGTGTGCGAGGTGCTACAAGACAGCCTGTAACAGCATGAAACATTGGCAGTACACTTGTTCAGCTCAAAGCTATGTTTTGCTCATTTACTCTAATGATTGAAATAAATGGTCAGCGCCAAAGTAAATGTGTTCATTTGTGTACACGTGTGTTTTGTCACTGCATGCTGTACCTGCACACTGATTTTGTGAATGGCTTTTGTGCATTTCATGTGTTCACTAACAGCCAAGTCCGACAGCTGGAAGAACAGTTAAGAATAATGGATCAAAACTTGAAAGCATTAATGGCTGCAGAGGATAAGGTACTGATACTAATAAACAGTTTTTAGGTTTAACTGCAACCCAAGTCTTTCAGCTTCCATAGCTAGTTAGCTCACTCAGTAGTAACAAATAAGTCCTTGCTACACTCTTTACTCTCTTTGCATCTTGCTTTGGTAGTTTTCTTTGGTCTCTTTTTTATTTATTCATTTTTACCTTTAAAACTGATCTCTTGTGCAGCCAAAAAGAAGCTGAACTGTCTCATGTGTAAATGCTATGTAAATATTACTGTGTAAGCCACAGGCTGTAGATAATTTCTGTCTAGATGTTGTCTTAGTGTACTCTTGAAATTGAATTTGGCATCCTAAAGAGTTGCTTTTAATCTGTGATGGATTCAGCTGCTTTTGAGGCTGTTCTTTTGCTCTGTAATTGTTTTCATTTTTCTCTATCTTTTCCCCCTATTTTCTCCTGTTTCTTTTGCTTGACTGAATCCTCCGTTCGCCCCTTTCCTGCCTTCCTTCCGAAATAACAGCAAATGTGCTGAGCTTGAAGAGGAGTTGAAAACTGTGACCAACAACCTGAAGTCGCTGGAGGCTCAGGCTGAGAAGGTAGGCTAGAGACTTATGTGAGAACGACCATCATGTGGATTGGCCTGTGGGGTTTTCTATATGTGACGATCACTTCGCAAGGCCATTATCAGTAGTCACATTTGGACTTACTATTCAGTTGTCTTTGGCTCTTATCAGAACCTAGTATTCTTCTTAGTTCCAAAGAGGTCAGTATTATTTGACCACGTGTTCTGTTAAGTAGTCTGACAGGATTAAATATTATAGAATGTCCTCAAAATGGCACTTGTGTGCTAACATTAAATTTCTCCAAATGCCACTCCTCTTTAAAACTGTAGTACCAATTTCTGCTCAAAGTTCCCACCGTGTTGCACTGAAGTGGAACTCAAGGGAACTTTGGCTCTTGTAATAAACTCTGTATTACCAGAGTCTGATAAGTGGAATCAGTTTAGTTAAATCCATATTAATTTATTATATATAGTTAATCTATTAGAAGAGAGTCTTAAATGTGGTATTTTTTGCTATATCAGAATACCTGATCTCATATCAGTGACCCTCATTCTATTTACAGTATTCGCAGAAAGAAGACAAATACGAAGAGGAGATTAAAGTCCTGACTGACAAACTGAAGGAGGTAAAATTAGAGCTATTATTTACAATAGATCTTCCAATGCAGCTTAATATAAAGACTACTTTGATGCTTTTGAGGATGAAGGCATCATTTTGGAGATAGTTTAGTAAATGTTAAATGTAAAATAGTGTCACCTTATTATTTGCCTCCTTTTGTTGTAGTTTTTTACTCGTTTGAATTGTTGCTCCTCTATTTGGAAGTATTTTCTGCATGTTTCCTAATGTAGTCTTTATTTGCCTCAACTTCAGGCTGAAACCCGTGCTGAATTTGCAGAGAGATCAGTAACCAAGCTGGAGAAGAGCATCGATGACTTAGAAGGTACGGGGTTTTGTTTTTCTCACTTGCTATAGAAATACAGATCTTTTATTATCCTGTTGTTGGGTTGGTTGTTTGTTTTTTCCAGTACTCAGTTGTACACAGCTGTCTGGTCCTGCTGATATAAATGGGTCTGCCTGAAGAGTAAAATAGGCAAAATGTTTTCTGATTGAAATGTATTGATAACTTACATGCATCAGATGAACAGTGTTTTGCTCTTGGCCTGTTCCTTTTTCTCTCATGTTCTCAAGACTCCTTTCATGGTTTTTTTTTCCCTCTATACTCTTCTATTTGGATGTATATAAATGTATAGGCCCAAGGATTAGATAAGTAGTATTATCTTACTGAAAAGCTGATGAAGAGCTGTGTTATGTTTGTAATAATTAGAAATGTAGGAAGCTAACCTAATTTATTACTGTCATCAATATAGGTCAGAGAAGGCATTTTATGACATAGACCAGTTGCTGTTTTTCAGTATAGTTAATGGGATGTATACATAATCACAAGGACATCTTAAGGTTTTGATAAATCTTTCAGAAGTGCGATGAAATAGTAGGATGTGCTTTCTCCCTCTGGAGAAAATAATTCAGTAGTACTTTGTAATTAAAAGTTAGATGGAGTTTGTTATTTAGATGTGTTACAGTAACTAGGATTTTAAGAAGCTCGATTGCTTGGCATGGCAGACTGATTTCTCTGTAAAGGGTATGAAATCCTTACATAGCTGCGGAGAATACGTGATCGTTGACACAGGA
This sequence comes from Galbula dea, assembly GCA_013399015.1. Classification (NCBI taxonomy): domain Eukaryota; kingdom Metazoa; phylum Chordata; class Aves; order Piciformes; family Galbulidae; genus Galbula; species Galbula dea. The sequence continues at coordinate 61,032 of VWZX01001098.1, read as the reverse complement.
AGAAAACAGAGAGGAAGGATAAGTGTTTAGAAAGACGAAAAATAGCTGTAAGAAACTGAGTTTATGACATCATACAAACCAGAATGATTTATTTTTTTTCCTTAAAAAAAAGGTGGTATAAAATAAATGGTAGTGTCCTCCATGAGCTCCATTATTTTTGGATATTTTCTTCCTCCCTACTGTGTGCACTCCTAGTGTGTGTTAAAACAAAAATCCAGGGCAGTGAAACATGGGTTTTGCTTCCCTTGTACACTCTTTCCTTTGTTGCTTGGTTTTGGGGTTTTTTGTGTTTTTGTTTTTATACCACAGGTTTCTCCACTGGCAGTGCAGTTAATGAACTTGTCACATAAAACTATTCATGATTGATTTTATTTTATTCTTCTCTAATTTTGTAAATTTTGTTTTGTCTGTCGCAACACCTCTTTCTGTGCCCTCTTCCCCTTTCCTACGGCTTCTGGGTGGTATCCCATGCCACCACCTTCACCTTCCATCCTGTGATTACGCTCCATTTCCTTGCACACCTCTGCCTTCACTTGGGGGAATGTTAGATGAGCTATATGCTCAGAAACTGAAGTACAAAGCCATCAGTGAGGAGCTGGACCACGCTCTCAACGATATGACCTCCATGTAAATGTCTTCCCAGCTTGTGCCTGCACCTGCTTCCCTGCCCTCATTGATTTGCGCAGTTCCAGCCTTGTGAATTCATACTCCCCTCTGTAGTGGGAGATGTGTTCCCTTAGTGAGACTAGGTGTACAAAATACCATGAACAATTTCTTTACTGTGGCAGAGTGTGGGTGAGTGTTGTGCCTAGCCTGGTAAATACTCATGGTGATTTTGTAAGCTGTCTGATAAGCTCATGTTTACTCTTTCAGTCTGCATCTGCAATCTTCCTGTTTGTGGTTGCCCTTTATTTATAGCTCTGCATTTATTCTTTCAGTTCACCTCTGTGCAAGCACTGTCTAACAGCCCCATCATATTCAGTTTGCCAGGAAAAATTGCATCTGTACATGTTAGCATTCAGAGTGTGGTGTTCTGATGACAGTTTTTATCTGGAAAAGTTCCTACAAAAATCTCAAATATATTTAGATTAGCTATATTTTCTTATTAATTATAGTGGAAAGTGTTTATCTAAATTTCATCAAGTTTGAAAATTTCAGCAGTTATCACTACATTTCAAGAGTGGAACTGGATTTGAAATGCTTTAACAATTAAATTGCCATTTTTATGGGTTTAAATGGCAGTTGCTTCTGCACATTTTGTGGGGGGCAGTAGTAATTTAATATCCATATACCAAAAACGTGGTAATATAAACTTTGGTTGTAAGGAGAAAAACAAAGAGTGTATTAGGTGTCAGGAAAGCAGGAAAATGATCAGTTGTAAGATGTAATTAGTCCATGAAGATTTTGATACAAATTGACTCTTCTTCCATCACCTTAAAGCTCTAAACAGAGGTCATCTATGCTAAATCCCCCTTCCCATGCTCATACCCTGTACAGTTGACGTGGGAAGGAGGAAAAGTTGTGGCTCTGAAGTGCTTATGAGGTGCAACATTTAGTCCCAGCATTTTGTTTTTGGAAGCTAGCATGCTTTCAACAAGGCATATGCTTTGCTCAGAACTTTCATTTTGCATGTGCCCATATTTTAAACGGTTTTTCTTTGTTTTTGGGTTTTTTTCATTCCTATATCTGTTCATTGTTTTCCTTCCTCTCTATACCAGCTCCTCCCAGCATATGCTTTTGCTCAGTGGCATATCAAGCAAACGGATTTCCTTTTCCCTCCCCTGTGTGTGTAGATTACAGCAGTTCTTCAATTTGAGATGTTTCTAAATGGAGAACAGACTGGTACATGAGGACTGGACTGTAGCATTCCAACCCCAGCATGGTGTGGTGTTTCTCTAGGAGTTGTCTTGGCATGCTGGACTCTGCTGTGCTGTTTCTGCTTTTTTAGATGTCTTTACTGCATCTTTATTTCCTACCTTATCTCACTTTTTCTTTTCATGCAGATAATTTTATTTGCTTCAATTCTCCAAAGAAATCTTCATCGGGTTGGATAAAACATCTTTCCAAGCTTTGGATGTTTCATGGGTTCATTGTCCTGTCTTCTAGCTTAGTTGACTCTATTCCTCTTGCACCTGTCTCAGAACATGCTCTGTTTGTGCTCTGCTGTACAGAAATTTTACATCTGTCAATGTAAAATAAACATCCCAACTGTATCCCTTTTGCTATTCCCTTGCTTTTTATTTATTTAAATGACTATTTCAGTTATTAATAAAAATTGTGCTTACTTGCCTTTAGGGATTTAATTTTTTTTTATGTTTCCATTTTTTTCTGCCAACACTTTTACTTGAACATTGACAGTGCATAGCCAATGGTAGCAGTCTGTCATTGGGATAGAATAGGGATGAGAATACTACACTTGGTATTTTGAGGTCAGAACTGACCAGTCTTTCTCAAAATCTGATGCAGATAAAATGACAAGTAGATATAGCAGGAATTTTTTCAGTTGTTATTGTTAGGCCAAAGTTGGCAAGGACACTACTTCCCTGGGGACACTTCATTGTGGGAGCATGTCTGGGAGAGCAGCTAAGTCCTTGACACCAAATTTTTTACTTTAAATTTTGTCCTAGCTTGATGCTGAAGCCTTCTTTATAATGTGCTTGTTTGTTGACTTTAATATTTGAGACAGATTTAAAGACGCAATATCAGAATCTTTAAATTTTTTTTTCTGTCCTAAAATAATCCTTTAAATGTCTTGCAAAAAATGTTTTCCCCTCTTTCTTATGATTACTCAGCAAAGATATTGCTTGCTTCTACCTTTTCTGTTTGGTTGGGTATTTTTACAGTATACTTCTCTTGAGTGGTGTGATAGGATTGGAAGTTCAGCGGGGAGATTTCAGTAGCTTTCCACTCTTGGCTTAGTGCAGACTTGTTACTTTGAATTGCAGACTCATAAGGAATATTTCAGAACTGGAGGAGGAAAATTCTCATCATTACACTAATAATGTAATGATTCAGCTGCAAAGTGGAGCATATAGATCTCGGGTTTGAAAGCCTAAACATTGGCTTTCAGCTGGTTTGACAGTGCCTGATTAAGAATGAAGCATTAAACACTGGCACTTTCAGGTTTTGTGTTGTTATATGCTATTTTTTAATCTTATTTTCTTCACAATGAAAGAAGTTATTTTCCAGTTCACATTAAAGTGAATCAGTTTAAACTGGATTGATTTCTGATTATGCCTGTCACTGTGTATATTGCTAAAGTTCCTTAGTCATGACAGCCTAATAAACTCATTATAGTGTAGAATAATGTAAATGTGACTTTGTTGTTCAACTTCAAGGCTGTTCAGCAGTGCAGCCTAGGCTAAATTTCCTTCCCTCTGCAAAACCTGTATTCCAAATAAGGCTTGCACGTGGATGCATCATCTTCCTCCCTGCCAGTGTTGGATAACTTTGTCTTGTCTCAGAGTTTTATCTCATGACACATATCGTAATGTTAGTGGATATGGAGAGAAGCCCTAGTACAGGATATGTGTCAGCAATTGCAGGCAGTCCAGATAATGAAGTTCAATAACTTACTACTTATCAGTTGAGATACAGTAAGTGGGTTTATACCCTGTGTGTATTGCAACTGAAAAGTGAAAGATTCACTGTGAAGATTAGCCAAGTATAATTTGATGAGCAGTTGTAAAATGACTGAAGCTAACATGGTTAACTTCACACGTGCAAGAGTTGTGGGGAATGTGCTCAGCTGTCACTCGTCAGCTGAGACAGGAACTTAACACTACAGCAGCTCCAACCCCTTAATCTGTTGTGTGCTTTGGTTTAATGTGTCAGCAGTGTTGTTTTTCCACTCAGTTCCTTGCAATACTGTTTCTTAAGAGAAGGGGGAAAAAAACAACCAACCAAACAAAACCAACAAATCCAGTGTAGGAACCTGGCAATTTTTAATGTAGTAATTTTTGAGCATCAGTATTTAAATCTTCTCTTTTCCTTCAAACATGCATAATCAGCTCTCTGTACTGTAGGATGATTAATTGCTGATCGTAGTAGTGGAAACAGGCAATGCAGATACCCAGGTAGCTACATACAGAATTCCTGGCTGCCTCTGAAGTCTCGTTTGCCCGGGCTCTCTGTTGTGCCGAGGCTAAGCCTCACTGGGTCTCAACCACAGCTTGAAATCCCTGGTTGGCCGAAGGTGGCTGCCCATGCAGCCAGCCCTTGGCTCTACCTTTGTGCTAAATCATAACCTAGACAGACTGCCTGTGGATAATCAAGAGCTTCCATGCATTATCTGGGGAGTTAAGTCTCATTTTGGAAGTTGAGCAATACTGTATGTCTCTGCCTAAATTAGGATTTTTCTGTGATTAAGGTAAGCATTAAGGTCTTAGTTCAAATTATGTTGTCATTTTTGAATAATGACTAAATACACTTTGACAAATAGAGTGAGATTTTAGTTACTCTGAGGTTTCAATCTGGTTTTCCACGTATGTGACGTCCTGATAAGAAACACACAAGACCCAGTTGTTACTGGTCAAGGATCAAAGCTCTAAAATGTGCCGTAGTTTTGCTGAGCTAGCTGTTGGGAGTTTTGAGAAAGCTGTGACGAGTTGCTGCTCACCACATGTCCTTCAGACCGGCTCACTGCACAGCTTTGCCATTGAGGTGTCCAGAGCCTGCAGGGGAAGAGGATTTCTGTGGAAACTATTAGAAAGCTTGTGGAAAAGAATCTGAAACAGTCATTTCCTGTAGGGGAGTAATCTGGAATCGAAAGGTCAGGAGTGCAGTTAGAATCTAGACTGTTGAGATATGGACAATTTGAGAAAACAAGACAGTCCAAAACCATCATGGAACATTCTTTCATTCTGCAGAATGACTCTCACTAAATGCACTGTCACAGCATAGCTGTGGCTGTTCTCTTTAGCCGTGAACTGTCCTCTCCATTTGCTGTAGTTGAGCAACACAGGTTCTCATACTTCCATTTAATTTTCACCAAATGTTTGGGTTTGTTATCTTACAGAGTGCAAACGCACAGTCAAAAGGTTGTCCAAATGTGTTGATGTCAGTAACAGAAGTATATTTCACTACCAAAAGTACCGTTTCAGCTGTCAGAAACCCCAGGAAAGGAGTACAGACTGAGTCAGACCTAGTGGTAGTTGGCTACCAGCATGTCGCATGCTGTTACTTACCCTGGTGGTGACACAGTTGCTTTCCCTCTACCAACACATGAGGTTCCACCATATCTTAAATAGCTTACAAAGAAAGATGGCACTCATAAATCAAAGCACAGAATACACATAAGGATTAAAACAGGACTTAGAAATGCAGCTATATTCCTAGAAGAACTTTCTGTTCCCATTTATGTGTCTCAGCTTTTCCCCACAACAGCAGTCATAGCTAGTTCCTCATAGGTTATAATAGCTGTTCCTCGGAGTAGCTATTTAATTATTAGAATTCTAGAAACAATGGTAAAATATTTCTATGTGTGTTACTGAACTGTCAGTGGTGTGACCAGTTTCTTGATTAACTCTTACTTAACTGTTTTCTCTGTCTAATCTGTCTTCATTCTGCCTCTTTTTTCCCTTCTAACCTGCTTGCTGCCTGTACAGACCAACTCTACCAGCAACTTGAGCAAAACAGTCGCCTAACTAATGAACTAAAGCTGGCATTGAATGAGGATTAAACTGTAGTGTGACTATACTGTTAACTTGTTTTAAAACTGCTTCTTCCAAATTTCCTTAAAAATTAATCAGTAAATGTAGACATAAGCAAGAAACCTAAACATTGATTTTTTTTTTTTTAAACTGTTGATTCTGTAGTAAATTAAAGGATTAAATTCTCAGTTTCTCTTGGAAAAATATAAAAATTCTTCTTCTGGATGAGGCTTTTCATTATCTGTATGCACACCTACTTTGGAGGAGCAGTAAGCTCTTTGGCTGTGCAATAGCTCCCTCCTACTTCAGTAAACAGTTACAGCATTTAGCTAAGTGTCCAAAAAGTAATAGCCTGCCCTGTAGACACTCAATTTACCTTACATTGTTACTTGGCCCTGAGATATTTTCTAGAACGTGGACAAGAGAAAGACGTTCATCAGGATTCATATTTCTGTATTTCAAAATCAACATGAAAGATACTTTCACCCATTTTGTTATCTGGATACTTTAATGCAATACTTTTGCATTATTATGAATTTGGCTTGTATTTGACTTAAAAAACAACCAAACCAGGAGTGGGAGCTCCATCTGAAAATACCTGGTCAGTTTAAAGGTATGCTTGCATTAGTATGAAGTTACTATTACTGGATTCAGCTCTAGGATGCAGCTTTAGAACATTGCGCTCATTTATTGTATCAAATAAATGTGTTAAATGAATGTCCTATAAAAGTGTGCATGCAACATAAAGCTACTAATTTTGATTATTTTCTAGAAGAAATAAATTTCTTAAGTCACTTAACTGAAGAAGAGATGTTTTAATATTTTTGGGTTTTGAAAATTCTGAACTATATGAAACTTATAACTTAATTTTTTTCTTTATTGTTCTGCTGTAAAAAAAAAAAAGGGGGGGGCGGAGAGGAGAAAAACCCAAAATGCTCACCATCCCACTTTGCTGTAAGCAAAGAGTTCCCAGAATGTCCAAGAGTTGTCTCTGTTGGTAGTGCATTTTATTAACAAATGCAGCTGCAAACAGTTCTAAACTTAGATTACCTGTTGTTTGTTTTATTAATTTGGAATTCTATCCAGTTGCGTTGTCCTGGGACGTGGGTATTTATGAGCATGCACATTTCTTAACTTTCTAAACTCTGCAATAGAAATGATGATTGCATGCCATCATGTTCTGAAAATCAGTGCCTCCAAAGAACTGCTATTCATGTTTTAATTTTCTAATCCCACAACAGAGAAAGTGGCGCATGCCAAAGAAGAAAACCTTAGTATGCATCAGATGCTGGATCAAACTTTACTGGAGTTAAACAACATGTGAAAATCTTAGCAGCAACCACATTATTTGTTTTATTATTTTTACACTTTCTTGCCATGAAACCCCATAAACATGTCTTTATTTTAGTTTCACCACCATCACAAGAACATCTGCTAAGTTATCAGGCAGGGGTCAGGGAGACACCAAAATGGGCAAGCCATATGCGGGTTAAGCTATATTACATTGTGGTTTAAATGTGCCATTTCCCAACAAAAATGTTACCTACACTTTGTAGAGAGTTCAGCACTTAAGTATGCTTAGTCTTTTGAAGAATCCTGGCTGTGGCAGAAAGTGTCCCACCTCAAGTGCCAACTACAGCATTTAACAAGAAGAATGATTCCTGTTTGAGAGATCAGGTGGAAATGGTGCTATTTTGAACATAAGGTTCTACTCAAGCCTTCTGTTTGATATCAGACAAGTCAGGAGGTGTCCAGCACAGTAATTTATTTTTATCAGAATTATATTGATCTGTGAGGATTTGGACTTTCTCTGCCTTCTGAATCAGTAAAAGAAAGGTATTTAAGCAACAGAAAAAAGTGAAGGCTTCTGCAGATTTTAAATTGTGTTCTTGCAACTCAATACAGAAGTGTAGGTCAGCATTTCACCTTGAATATTTGTTCAATTCTTTTACTCATGTCGAAAGATTCAATAAATTCAGGGGAAATTACAAATTTGGGAAAGATTGCTTTAAAATGTCTTTTATTTGTATGGATATGGGGGGGGGGAAGGGGGAGGAATTTATAAACCAATATTTGCCTCACTTTTTTTTCACACTTTCTTTGAGCAATTTTTAAAAGTATACCTGTATGTAAACATTGTATAATGATATGGAATAAAATGCACATTTTAGGACATTTTTTAAATTTTGCTCTCCTGTGATTTGTTTTTCATCACATTAGCTTTCTGCGTATCACTGTGTAAAATATGCACAGGTGCAGCATATCTCAGTGGGATATGGCGTTAACACATTGGCTTTCTGTCTCTTCTGTGCAGTTAGGCTAACGTATAAAATTGCAGTGGTTTGGACTGATGTCAGTCTGCACCTCCGAAGAGGAGCCCTTTGAGGCCCATATTGCTGTAACCTGTCCCCGTCACTTGATTGTATTCCCAGATGGGCACAGAAATGCAACTCTCCTCTAATGGATGATAGAGCTTTACAAAATTACTCATTTTTCATCAAAACCATTTTCATTAAGATCATGGCAGAACTCCCATAGACTTCTGTAGGAAATGAGCCTAGAGTCCATGCCCTTGGAAACACTACCGTGTATTTGTATATCTTACCTGTTAATCCGTTAATTTAATTTGATACAGTGCTAAACCTTCCAAAGTGATATGTCAAGTTCCTGAGAGAACCCTTCACCTTTTCTACTTGTGGTACCGAATTTCTACATGTAGATATTTTTATTTCATAGAATCACAAAATCGTCACAGTTGGAAGGGACCTCAAAGATCAGCTAGTTCCAAGCCCCCAGACTGGCAGGGACGCCATCCACTAGATCAGGTTGCCCAGGGTCCCATCCAGCCTTGTCTTAAAAGCTTCCAGGGATGAGGCTTCCACAACCTCTCTGGGCAACCAGTTCCACTGTCTCACCACCCTCACAGTGAAGAACTTCCTCCTAATATCCAACCTAAATCTACCCTCCTCTAGCTCACACCCATTTCCCCTGGTTCTATCACTGTCTGACCTCCTAAAAAGTCCCTCACCAGCTTTCTTGTAGCCCCCTTCAGATGCTGAAAGGCCACAATAAGGTCTCTTCGGAGCGTTTTCCTCTGCAGACTGAACAATCCCAACTCTCTCAGTCTGTCCTCATAGGAAAGGTGCTCCAGTCCTCTGATCATTCTCGTGGCCCTTCTCTGGACTCGCTCTAGCACTTCCATATCCCTCTTGTAATAGGGGCTCCAGAACTGGATGCAATATTCCAGGTGAGGTCCCACGAGAGCAGAGAGGAGGAGGAGAATCACTTCCCTCGACCTGCTGTCCACACTTCTCTTGATGCAGCCCGTGGTTGGCCTTCTGGGCTGCAAGCGCACACTGGTGGCTCATGTTGAGCTTCTCATCCACCAGAACCCCCAAGTCCCTTTTCTCAGGGCTGCTCTCAAGCCAATCTTCGCCCAGCCTGTATCGGTGCTTGGGATTGCCCCAACCCAGATGTAGGACCTTGCACTTGGTCTTATTGAGCTTCTTGAAGTTGGCATGGGCCCACCTCTCCAGCCTGCCCAGATCCCTCTGGATGACATCCCTCCCCTTCAGCATGTCAACCATACCACACAGCTTGATGTCATTGGCAAACTTGCTGAGTGTGCATTTGATGCCACTGTCCACGTCGCCAACAAAGATATTAAATAAGACTAGTCCCAGTACTGATTCTTGAGGGACTCCACTTGTCACTGGCCTCCACTTGGACATGGACCCATTGACAGCCACTCTTTTGGTGCAGTCATCAAGCCAGTTCCTTATCCAGCAAGTGGTGCATCTATCAAACCCATATTCCACCAGCTTAGAGACCAGGGTGTTGTGCGGGGCAGTGTCGAAGGCTTTGCTCAGGTCCAGATAAATGACATCCATTGCTCTTCCCATGTCTGTTGATGTTGTGATCTTTTCATAGACGGCCACCAGATTTGTCAGGCATGATTTACCCTTGGTGAAGCCATGTTGATTATAACCAGTCACCTCCTCATTATTCTTCTGCTTCAGCAGTTCCCCCAAGAGGATCTGCTCCATGATCATACCAGGCATGGAGGTGAGACTGACTGGCCTAGAGTTTGCAGGACCATCCTTCTTCCCCTTTTTAAAAATAGGGGTTATGTTTCCCCTTTTCCAGTCAGTGGGGATTTCACCGGACTGCCATGACTTCTGAAACACAATAGAGAGTGGCTAACAACCTTGTCCGCCAATTTTCTCAGTACCCGTGGGTGTATCGTATCGGGTCCCATGGACTTGTGAACTTTCAGATTCTTCAGTTGGTCATGAACCTGATCCTCACTTATCAAGGGCAGTTCTACCTTCCCGCCCCTGCCATTATCTTCTTTGACTTTGGGGGTGTGGCGGGAGCCCTTGCCAGTGAAGACTGAAGTAAAGCAGCTATTGAGAAGTTCAGCCTTCTCCATGTCTTCCGTTACCAGTTCTCCCATTTCTTTTCTGAGGGGCCCCACACCTTCCCTAGTCTTCCATTTTCTACTAGTATATTTGTAGAAGTGTTTACTATTCCCCTTGATTTCCCTGGCTAGATTTAACTCCCACTGAGCTTTAGTTTTCCTAACCAATTCCCTTGCTCTCCTGACAGCTTCCCTATATGCCCCCCATTCTAGTTGTCTCTTCTTCCACTCTTTGTACAGATTCTTCTTATGAAACAGCGTGTCCAGGAGCACCTTGTTCATCCAGGCAGGTCTCCTAGCATTCTTCCCTGCCTTTCTCTTTGTCGGGATACTATGCTCCTGGACACGAAAAGGTGATCCTTGAAAATTGACCAGCTGTCCTGGGCCCTCCTTCCCTCTAGGAAGTTGGTTCCTCTACCATTTGGAGGAGGAGGTTGTTATCGATGCGCTCAAGGAACATCCTGGATTGTTGGTGCCTCGCTGTGTTGTCCCTCCAGCAGATCTCAGGATAGTTGAAACGCCCCATGAGGACAAGGGCCTGTGAATGTGAAGCCACTTCTATCTGCCTATGGAGGGCCTCATCTACTTGGCCCTACTGGTCAAGTGGCCTGTAACAGACCCCTACTGTAACATCTTTATTCCTGAATGGAAATTATGAGATCCCTGGCTTCACATTTTCCCTTTAAGTGTTTTAGGGAAGCAAAATATGTTACAAGGCGCCTACACTGCCTTAAGTTTATACTTTTGGCTGACAGTCTAAAGCTCCAAATAACAGTTGTGCAGAGATAGGTTATTCCGATCTTTCTCCTTCCTTAGCACAAGAATGAAATGTTAGGTAATTGTTCAAGCCTCTATGTGCTTGTTTTTGAGTGGTGCTGCTGGAATAAGTAGGGCTGCTTGCAGTAGGAATTGCTGTGCTGCATAGCAGTTTCTAGGGCAGGGCCGAAGGCTACCCAGAGAGTTGGAGGTTGTGCTTGGAGCTCAACAGAGGCATTCCTGGCACTTAGCCATGAGTCTTACACAGCTGAACCTGCTGTCTGCTCCACTGAATTGCTTTTATGGTCCCATGGTCTGTGCTTCAGTCCTAAACAATGTATCAGAGTGAAGTCAGACCTTTCGCTGCTTAAAATTGTGTGCTTTCCAGGCGACCACTAACTGCTTTGTGTTTTGGAGAATCTGAATTCACCCCTTACCGTAAGGGTAAGGAGAAGGCTGTGGTTTTAATGTCTCTTAATGAAATCATGTTACCATTAATACAGCAAGCATATGCAAGCAAGGAGATAAGAATTAATCTAAAACGAATCTGTTTGTAGAGTAGACTTCCCCTAAGTGCACTGTTGCAGATGAATCCATAAATCTTCATAACAGTAAAATAAAAGCTTTCCGGTTCCAAGGAGAGCTGAAGGCAGCAGTGAACATAATGGTGAATCTCACCAAGTGGCTTTATTTGATGACTAGCAACAGACACATTAATAGGCATATGGATGTATTTGCTGGAGCAGGAAAATTTGTTTCTACTGTGTATCATGAGCCACAACCCATTACGGGTTCTTTGCGTGCAGTGCTTAATCAGACAGAATTCAGTTGCTAGTAAAACCAGATGAATTTGGCTCTGATTTAACCCCATTCCAAACAAATTTTAATTTCTCCCTCTTGCAGCTACTTTGCCTAAAATGTTAACTTAAAAGTTTGTTAAATTACAGAACCTTACATCATTCAGCATTCCTCAAGATGCATGTCTTGGTTTGGAGAGCTACTTTTCTTCAATGCAAAAATACATTTAGCAGTTTGAAATACATCATTATTGTGCAGCCATGCTATGTAATTGTCATGGTACTTTTGTGAGTTGGCCTCTCAATGAAATGAGCAGTTCTGAGAGGACCAGAACTAGCACAGCCTGCTGTCTTGCATATTGAATGGGTGTTTGTAAATTTGCAATGAATTTTTTTCCAGATACTGAGACGTTTGTGTTCTTTATTGCTCCCATCATCATATGGGATTTCTGTGATGTCTAATAATACAGAAGGCATGGTACAGGGTGTGCCTTTCCTCCCATTGGGATGCTCATAGGTATGCTCTTTCTATCTTGATGGTTCTTTATGTTCACAAAACTTGCAGAAATGTCATTTTCCTTTTAGAATTTTATGTAGTCAAAACTAGTCAGTCAGTTCGTGAGTTGTTGAATGTGACAAGAGACAGAGAGAAGAGTTACATCACTCTTCTTTAAGAAGGCTAAAGTAGTAGCCTGCACCTACAGAGCACTGCCTCTGAGACCTCTAGGACCTGAATGAGAAATCTGAATTCTGTAAGGTAATATCCATATTAACCAAATTCTGCTGTCATTGATCCTGCTCAGAATCTGGGCTAAATTGGCAAAATGCTATAATGTTAATGTTGTAGGAGTATCTGTTACACTGGGCTGTCTGTGACTGCTGTAGTGTCTCTTAGTGGCAGCAAAAGAAGACAGTGATTAGCCAGCTGAACCATCTGAAAACAAGGAGGGGGAGAAATACTTTTTGCATGGCTCAGCACTTGAGAAAATAGAGTATTTTTTCCTCAGGTGTTCTTCTTGGTGGAGTATTTATAATATTTTTTCTTTTTTAATAATAAAACAGAAGCATCAGTGAAATATTAAGTGAAAATTGCGGCAAAAAGTTCAAAGCAGTAAAGAAAGATAATACTTTTTATCTTCATGGAGGTTTTTTTTTGAAAATGCACAGAAATAGTTCCTTTTAATAGAGAGAAGCTGTGTAATTTACTTTCTTCAGTGTGTGTATTCTTCCCAAGGTATGGGAAATCTGTACAAGTTTGCATAATCTTGGCTTCAGTTGCAAACCTATCTAGTTTTCTGTAAGTCATAGCCTTGCCAATTTATAAGCTGTTGCTGAGAATTGCATAAATGCAGGGTACCCCTCACAATGGCAGCAGCTTAGTTACCAATCTACATATAGATTATATATATTAACTAGTTAGTTAATTTATATGAGAGCACAAACAACGGGAAACAGAAGCAGATAGAAGTCTTACAGACACATAAAAAACTATTCTTTCCCATTTGTTACTTCTTGATTTTTAATGCACATAATGAAAGGACATTACATAGTATTTTGGATTGGAATAGTGGAATATATTTACTGAAAGAGTGGTGAGATATTGGAATAGGCTGCCCAGGGAGGTGGTGGAGTCACCATCCCTGGAGGTTTTTAAGAAGAGCATAGATGTTGTTCTTCAGGGGATGATTTAAGGATGAGAGAAGTGTAGGGCTATCGGTTGGACTAGATGATCTTGAGGGTCCTTTCCAACCGTAATGTTTCTGTGATTCTGTGATTATGGCCTTTAAGGTTAGGTAAGCACTGGTTTCTTCCTATTTCTTTGCTGGTTTGAGGAGTGGCTGGATAAAGATCAAACAGTAACATTTTCATTAAAATAGAGCTAACACACGCAGAAAAGTCTGCAAACCTAGCTGCTACTGACAGTACCACATCATACCACGCTGGCATGCATGGTTGTGGGAACATTTCTTTCGTTTCTGTGCAGCAAGCATACATGGATCATGGGTGTGGAGGTCTGGGGCCGTGATCTTGCAGGGAATTTTGAATGCTTTTTATTTCAGGGCCTGACCATGGTCTGGTCATAATCTTGGGATTATTCCTTTCATCGATGTTGTTGTCATTTTTTGCCTTGAGTCTCAAGCAGAAGTGCCAAGGAAGTGTCCATGTGATCTGTCTAAGCCAAACCGTGTTTCTTTGGATAAAACTGCAAAGGCCTTACACCTAGTGACAGTTGTCCATGCCACTGAGGAAAATGATGCAGGTCCGGTGTCTCTACAGAAGAATTGGTGAAAAAATAGTCAGGAAGGTGAAACTGCAAAGCTCTGGTAAGTTGTTTCAACTTGCTTAGGACACATTAGTATTGATCTTACCATGGAGATCTGTGTGAGTTTCCAGTTCAGAAATAGAGCATTTCTTTGCAGGTCCACCAATAGTTGAATGTTTTTCTTGATAATGAATACTAGTTAGAGAAGTAGTCTGGGGAAATGCTTCCAAATCTTTCCTGGATTGTGATTTTCTCTAGCAAGCAAGGACAAGCCTGCCCGACTTCTTTCCACTTAATGTGGATTGCTGTACAGCTTCCTTATTTGTTTATTGGACACACATAGACTTTAAAATAGGCTGAAGGGATGATGTAATTTGTGCAGTCAGTCCAGGAAGAAAAAAACTAAATATATATATCTAGAAGATGAACTAGGTGGGAAAGCTGTAAGATAGAGTTGTGCACAGGGCTAAAGGCCAATCAAGAGGATATAGACAGCATTAATGTGATCTACAGGAGAATTAAACTTTCTCCTCAAAATGCTGCTGTGTAGTTATGTCTTGTCCTGTTCCTGTAGCCTCCACTTGAGGCTACCACATTCTTCTGGCTAGCAAAGTCCAGGTAGCAACAAATTTTGTCAACCTTCATCTGGGTTTAAAGTACAATATGCAGGAACTTTTCCTGTAAAAATCAATAAAAATTCTTTCAGTGGTTCTCACTAAAATCAGGGTTAAATTTCTCTATGCTAGGTTTTTATTATCAATCACCTTAATCAGGAAGTGATGACACATAAAAAAAAAAACAAACCCACATGATTTTTTGCTGCTTTTCAGCAGTTAGAAAACATAGCAAATGTGTATTACATTCACATGCAGCCATGTCTGAGTGCAAGGCATTTCCTGGAAATTAATAACTGGATGGGAAGGCTTGTGGATACAGTCTGTGTTGAGACTTTCTGTTGTAAACTGAAATAAAATGCACATGGACTTATATGTCTCTGGCAGTGGAGGAGAAGCAGAGATTATTGCCATTTTAAGTAATTAAGTTATTGACTCCACCCTCTGCTTACCCATCAGAATATGTGCTGCTAGCATTAGGAACATTACCGCTAGCAAAAGAATTGATAAGAAGGGTTTACACTGGATCTATTATTTTTGTGAAGCATTTGCTATTAACATTTTGGATTTAATGAAGGAAAACCAATAAAATCCAAGTTTAAATTGAGTGCAGACTGTATAGGGGCTGGTGTCATTTTAGCTAAATTGTTTCAAAGGTCATTTTAGCAAGCCACACAAGTGTACATACAACTTTGGCCATACACACCTGTATGGAGTATATACAGCTAAGGCCCGCCTGTTTAACTAAGCTTTAGTCAAACGAACAGTTCCATTAGAGCAAAGTCTCATTGTTGTAGGGTCAAGCATTATACAGTCATTGCACAGTGAGTAGTTCTCTCTTGCAGCAAAGCTGCTGGGTCTTTAGCTGCTGTGACATTTGGTATGTAGGTTTAAAAAAGGAATGGCTGTCCTCAGTGAAGATTGCAGTGCTGCACTTCAGTTTCTAAAAAGACTGATGTTCAAATGTGCTGACCACTTCTTTTTGATTTGAGTAGGACACCTGCATACTGTGTTAAAGGTGCAGGATCCCTATTTAAACTATGGTAAAACCAGAAAGCTCTGAAGTCTGTTTTCCCTGTTCCTCTTTTCCTCATGTTTGTTTTGCCTTTGAAGCAGTAATTAAGAAATTACTCTCTCTACTGCAGTGTGAATAGCAAAACTAAGTGTGTCACTTTGTTTCAGTTATAGATAAATTTCTCAGGCAACGTGGGGGTTCCTGGTAGTTTCTATTTCATTTTCCTGTTTGAGAATTTACAAGAACACCATCTGTCTGTGTAAGAAATGTTTTTTGTGTACACCTGTTGTTTAAATTTGACAGGCACCAAGTCGAGTAGGAACTTGTTAGCTTTCATTACACCACTTGGAAAAAATGCTGTCATCCATTAACTAGAGCAGAGCTTCCCTGCCAGCATCAGTACACCTTGAGCTTGATTCTCGTCTGATGCCTTCATCAAAACCCTGCTTACGTTCACACAAGATTGGTTTTATTAGAGGTGAAGAGATAAAAAGAATGCAAGCTGAGTGTCAGACATTAAGATGGGTATGAAGGTAGTAAAACTGTTCTACTGAGTAACATTAATCACACTAAAGTGTAACTGTGTGTGTGTACCTGACATACACTGCTATATACCAGAAAGTATATGTAGCATCTAAAACATGGAAATGGTTTTTGTTTGGTTCAAGGTCAAAGAAATAAATGATAGTATTTCCAACTCAGGCCATTGATAGGTTATTCCTAGTGTCAGGAGGGACAAACTGTCCCCCACTTAGCACCTACTGCAGAAGTCAGTAATTCCATGCAGTCATCTTCCCTCATCAGTGAAGTTTATCAAATTTGCTTAGTTGTTTTCCAGAGACCTGCATGCAGAGGTACAAAACAAATACCTACTTTAGTTTTTGCAGTGATCCTATTGCAGCACAAGTCTGTAAAGGCCATTAACTTGATTCACTCTTACTTTACATGTATGGGAAGGGGGTAGTGTAAAAATACTCTTCTGTGTGCATGTGTGTGTGCACTTACACATTTTTAGAGACTCTTTTTTGAAGCATGCCTCAACTTGGGAACTATACTACAAAGCAAAGAAATAGAGTTTGCAGTATGCGTGGGCTCACTCCCATAAGAATGCACAAGCCCAGTGCCAAATGCCTCCACCCATGTTACTAATTTGATGAGGCCTTTTCCTGTTTTTCACTAGCCTGTGCAGTTTCTCAAGCTATCTGTGCTCAATTCTCACAAAGACCATTTTTAGTTGAACAGAACATGTCTGCAGAGAGAAATGAAGATGTAATTGCAGCACAGGTAGGTGAAACCACACTAGAACAGATAGTCATAGCAGTGAATGTGTGGAAAAAGAGCTGGGAACCAGCATGCAAACATAACTTCATGAGTATTTGATGTGCATTGCTGAGAAGCATTTGCTTATGACAGTAGTTATCAGTAAAAACGTGCTGGAGCTTCAAATAATGTTGAATGGTTTGGAAAAAAGTCCTAGAAAAATAGATACTGAGAAAAATCTCGAGTCTTCTCTCTAGAAGAACAGATGAAGACAGTAAATGCAACTGAAGACTGTGTTCTTCATACAGGGAAGATTCACATACAAAATATGTAAACACATTTTTCCTCCTGCTGCTCTGTCTGTCAAAGCAAACATGCCTATTGTTTTTATTGCTAACTTGGAGACACCTACTTTGGAGGTGGCAGTCAACCTTGGCACTTCAGGATGACTGAATGCAGTTGCCTGGTCTTCTCTTGCAACTAAGTCAGTCAGTGTCAGGCAGTCAGAGTTCTCACTGCTGCATTCTTGACACATGTTTGTCTGGGACTTGTTCGTCTCATTGAACTTTATATTTTGGGGAGACAGTGTGGAAAGAGAGGTAGGTATCACCCAATTGGAAGGAGCTCTTCCTAGTGCAAGCTGGAAAGCTTTCCTGAGAGCCTGCACTTTGTCATTGTGTCTTTGGGCTTATGAGCTTCAGAATGATACCTTATGGTTAATATGTTTAGCTTTTTTAGGTGTTCTACACCTTCTGTGATTTGTTACTTTTTTTTGAAGCAACATCCTTCAGGCTGAGAAGAGATAATTGAAAAAGGCAAAGACAAATGATCCTGCCTGGTACCTGTTGCATTGTGGGGGTAGTGGTTACACAAGCCATCATTTTCCTCTGCATATTGTACCTCTACCCACCAAGCAGGGAGAAAAGCTAAAGAGGATAAAAAGGTTGTACACAGCAACTGAATTCTAATGGTAAATGTGAAGTCATTCTAGGGGGCAAAATTGTTCAGTCCTCTCGGCTCAGTTTTCTACCAGAAGACACTGTTGCCTGGAGAAAAACCTCAAGAAAAACAGGAAATTATTTGGGGGGGAGGGATGGGAGGACTGAGGGGGTTTTGGGGGAAGGGGAGAGGATATGGTAGTTTTGGGGGGGTTATATTGATGTATTTCACAAATGTTACTTTATTACATTCAGCTGGTGGCAATTATTTTTCCTCTTGAGTCCCAAGAGATTTAAAGTAGATGCTGAATTAAAATTATGAGAAAATTTCTACTGAGAAACTGGAGTTTCAAAACTAAAATTTTTGCAAAGAAGAAAAAGAAATATATGAGCCTTTTGGCTGATCTGTAACCACAGTGTGGTCTTTTCAGCATTCCTTTTCCTGACATTCAAAATGTTTCCCAAACTCCCAATTCTGTGTTTAACTGTGTCAGACTGCATGCCACTGGTAAAACAACTAAGACAGTAACAATGTGGCACTACAGGACTCTTCCATATTCTGTTTTGTTGAAAGTAAACAATTCCAGGTGACATATTTTGAGTAAACAGGAAAATGGAGTAAATTAAGGAGAGCTGTGTTCCTTTTGTGGTGTGTGTGTCACCAACCTGTGTTGTTGAGCTGCTGATTGGAGGGCAGGGCCAGCCCTGCTTGGGCTCCTAGTTGAGCTTGAGAATGACTGCTCCTGTCCTGCCTTTTAGCTTGTGATGGGGATATGAATATGGTACATACCACAATAGGATCAGTGTTCCTGTATAGGGTAGAAAAAGTACATCATGTTTAACAAAACTCCTCCAGAAGTTAAGATTAACAAATATCTGAATCATAATCCAAGCAGAGTGGATGATGAACTTGTTGATCTCAGTGTCTAAAGATCCACTGTTTTTAGTACTGCTTTTTTGTCTGGTCCAGACATCTTACATGTTTAAAGATTTGTTCCAGATTAATGCTTCTTAGCTAAGTTACAGAATCACAGAATCATTATGGTTGGAAAGGACCCTCAAGATCATCTAGTCCAGCCGATAGCCCTACACTACTCTTATCCCTAAATCATTCCCTGAAGAAACACATCAATCCTCTTCTTAAAACCTCCAGGGATGGTGACTCCACCACCTCCCTGAGCAGCCTATTCCAATATCTCACCACTCTTTCAGTAAAGAAATTCTTCCTAATATCCAATCTAAACCTACCCTGGCACAACTTAAGCCCATTCCCTCTAGTCCTGTCACTAGTCACAAGGGAGAAGAGGCCAACACCCACCTCCCTAGAATGGCCTTTCAAGTAGCTGAAGAGAGCGATAAGGTCTCCCCTCAGCCTCCTCTTCTCCAGGCTAAACAACCCCAGCTCCCTAAGCCTCTCCTCATAAGGCCTGTTCTCCAGACCCCTGA
>VWZX01001098.1:11835-41537 GCA_013399015.1 Galbula dea | reverse complement strand
GCCTTGCTAAAGTCAAGGTAGACAACATCCACAGCCCTTCCTTCATCCACAGCCCTTACCCCATCATAGAAGGAGATCAGGTTAGTCAGACAGGACCTGCCTTTTGTGAAGCCATGCTGAGTGGACCCGATCCCCTGGCCGCTCTGCAAGTGCCACAGAAGTGTACTCAGGATGATCTGCTCCATCAGCTTTCCTGGCACAGAAGTCAGACTGACAGGCCCGTAATTTCCCGGATCATCCTTCCTTCCCTTCTTATATATGGGGGTAACATTGGCTGATTTCCAGTCTGCTGGTACCTGCCCAGTCAGCCAGGACTTTTGAAAAATGATGCAAAGTGGCTCAGTGAGCACCTCCGCCAGCTCTTTCAGCACTCTTGGGTGCAGCCCATCCGGCCCCATGGATTTGTGCTCATCCAGGTGACGCAGCAGGTCACTGACCATCTCCTCTTGGACTAGGGGGGAGTCACACTGTTCCCTGACCATATTCCCCAGATTAAGGGAATGGATTTCCTTTGTAACAATAGAGAATTCACCCACCTGAGACCTTAGTTTGGAAAAAAGCCCCAACAACTCAGGAGGACCTTAATCTTAAAATAAAGCTGTGAGTATACACCTCTTTATGTACCTTTTGAGGAAGGGATGCCTGTATTTTTTTGGCTGGGAATAACTCTCCTAGCATAGAATGTTACTGGTGCACATTGGTAAGGGTTAGCACTGTTACTGAAATGGTACATATTCTGAAATTGTGCAGGTGTTACCTTATTTGATGGGTAAATAATAATACTCTGTCAATTGCTATACTGACCAAACCAAACAGAAAATGTATGTGGGTGAGGAATCTGTAATAACTCAGTGGAACTACCACTTTTGCTAACTGATTAAACTGATAAGGTTCCTGCTGCCATCTACTGTACAAATGCCTCAAGCGAGAGGGGAATGAAGATTCTGTCTCTTGCTTCTCCAACAAATGAAATTTGAAAAGTGAGAGAGAAAGCAGAGCTTGAGATCTCTCTACATCTAACATTCCCTTTATCTGTCATCTTTTCAATTTCAGAGAGAATTTGGGGTTTTTTTTAAACTTTCTTATATTGAGAGTAGAAACATCAGGTATGATCAAGGGAATTATTATCCCTTTACTCTTTGCATTTTCCATCAGTGTCAGTTTCCCCTATATGTATACAAACATACATAATATTTTAAGTGCTGCTTTTGTATTTCTTATTATTTTATCTAGCAGAAATACAAATTACAGTCCTTCTTCATAATTTTAGCTTTTATCTGTTGTTTTCTGTTAGACTCAACATTTTTAGATCCAGAAGTCTTACAATCGCTAATTATCGTAAATAGTTAGTTAAATTAAATAGTTTAATAATAATTTAATAATTAAATAATTAGTAGTTAGTTATCCCCTTAATTATTGGAATCCAGTTGGAATAATTGGAATCCATTGGATTAATGGAACATTTTATTGTTTCACAATAAATCCAAACAAAGAAAATAAAGGAGTTTCCTTACCCTGCTACTTCTTAAGTTTTAAATTTTTAAAGCCCCATTTTACAAACTCAACCTGAAAGGTTCAATGTGTGTCTGTGGCAGTTATAAATGATCTTTAATAGGATGAAAGAGCAGAGCTGGGCTCATGATTTCAAAACTGACCGGCCCTTTATCAAGGGAATACAAACAGACATAGTTTGTTTCTTAACATTCAAAACTTGGTTGTTTTTGTTAAAAATATTGCCCATCTCTTCAATTTCAGTGGAAATGTTAAATTTAGGGGCATGTCACTGTAGAATTTTGCCCCATGAGAGAGCTAGAGAAGCAAATGAGATCATGACAGAAAACATAATAAGATCCAAGTCCATATGTACAAGCAGGAGCAGCCATAATTACGTTTGTTAAGCATTGCTGAAACATCAGGATCCACAAAAGCACTGGCAGAAATGGAGAAGGACTGATAGAGGTGATTAAGTTGTTTTTGAAATGCCTGTAGGTCTATTTTTTTTGAAGATTCATATTTTAGAAAATACTTATAAAGCCTCATGATTTGGAAATACATGGTGTTTCCACATACTGCTGACAACCAGCAGTAGAATGAGCACATGACACCTTTTGGTGGGGGGCTACAACACTGCAGAAGAGAATAAAAGCTACTGCCCACCTTGTTGTTGTTTCCCAGCTGACACAGTAACACTATTGTGAAAAAGCCAGTGAATGCAGTGGTGTACAACCAGAAGAGGGAGAGGACTAGGAAGATGCATAAGCACTTAAGCACTTTGTTTGAAGGTCTCTTATTGTTGAGCCTTTGGTGTTTGTCTGGCTCAAAGGCTGAGCCTTAAAGGATTCTTGATGGTGAGACTCTAAAGCTGGCCTGTGCTGAACTGACTGGGCACAGCCCTGCTTTGCTGAGACCCTTTCTGTCACACTAATCATCATCCAAAGAAGGCATATCTCTTCACTCAGGCTTTTCAAATCTGGTAAGTACAATTTGGCAAAGAGGCAGAGTAGAGGAAAAGTCAGCTAGTTTAGTGCTAAACCATGTGGAGTTTTCCCACCCCAGATGGACTTTTCTGGCTGTGTTACATATGTGTCCTGGTTGGGGTTAGAGCAGAACTAATTCTGTTCAGTGATTTTACTTTTCAGTTAAAGCTCCTCTGAGAAACTGCACTTCTGAAAACTAATGTGTTTTTGCAGACACTGCCATCTTCTAACAGCAATAAGATCTAATGTGCCAATTTACTACCAGGGATTGGAATGCAAAACAAGGTCACTGCTGAATCTTGTGTCTCATGTTGTGGGGTGCAGAGTAAAGGCTGCACTTTCAGGGAGGAGCAGACAGGACAGGTGACCCCAAACTGACCAACTAAGTTTTCCATCCCATATATGTCATATTAGATATATAAACTGGGGATCAGCTCCCCCTTGCTAGCTTTGGCTCTTGCTCTTTCTTCTTCTTATCCTGTGCTTCAATGGTCAGCATCTGAGGAGAACTCTGTTCATTCTGCACTCAATCCTAATCCACAAGTTCCTGCATCCAGTACCAGATCCAGTCCTTGAGCATGGCTCCCATCTGCTGCAGAGGCCTTCCAATGCAGTTTCATCAAGGGGGAGTTGGGTTCAGTATTGGGTTTTGTACATATTTGTATATATTTCATTTATCATTATTATTAGTTTTAGTTTTATTTTCCAATCCACAAGTCTCTCTCTTATCCCCTTTCCCTTCCTGTGGAGGGTGGAAGAGGATAATAGGGAGGGTCTGTCATTGGGTCGGTGGTTGGCCCAGCCTCAACCCTTGACAATGTGGAAGATGCTTTACAGCTGAGAGCCTGTGCCTATACTTTCATGTGACTGATGGATGAGAATACAAGAAAAACATTGGGGTTTTTTTGTTAAATTCAGAACTGTATCAGCTTAGTGCTTGCCTTCCTCATTTTCTAATGCTATCAATGGGAGCAGAAAAGTCTCAAAACCTTAAAAGCCTGATATCTCAACAAAACCTGCAGCTTAGAGGAAGACACAACAGATAACAGCAGGTCATGTTGTGCGACTGTGTTTAATACAAAAGTCGTCTCTAAGGCCATCAGAGAAAAATGGCATGATCTGTTTCTGGCTTAGGCCCATCCAAAAGTGTGATGCCAAAGAGTTCCTGCTGAGCAGGTTATGTAAGAATACAGAGAATCCTGCTGCAGAATGCTTCCAGAGGCAGTTTAACACCGTGAAAATCAGTTACAAGAAAGTAAATACAGCATCTTGTACCAGTTGGGTACAAAGTTGTTCTGTGATAAGCAACGGAGTTTTATCGAGAAAACACTAATGAGAAATAAATACCTAAAGTGAAAAGTGTAGCATAGAATCATAGAATCTTCAGAGTTGGAAGGGACCTTAAAGATCATCTAGTTCCAACACCCCTGCCTGGCAAGGACACGTTCTGCTAGATAAGGTTGCCCAGGGCCCCATCCAGCCTTGTCTTAAAAGCTTCCAGGGATGAGGCTTCCACAACCTCTCTGGGCAACCAGTTCCACTGTCTCACCACCCTCATAGTGAAGAACTTCCTCCTAATATCCAACCTAAATCTACCGTCCTCTAGCTTACACCCATTTCCCCTGGTTCTATCACTGTCTGACCTCCTAAAAAGTCCCTCACCAGCTTTCTTGTAGGCCCCCTTCAGATACTGGAAGGCCACAATAAGGTCTCCTCGGAGCCTTCTCTTCTCCAGACTCAACAACCCCAACTCTCTCAGTCTGTCCTTGTAGTAGAGGTGCTCCAGACTTCTGATCATTCTTGTGGTCCTTCTCTGGACTCACTCTAGCACTTCCATATCCCTCTTGTAATAGGGGCTCCAGAACTGGATGCAATATTCCCAGTGGGGTCTCATGAGAGCAGAGTAGAGGGGGAGAATCACCTCCCTCGACCTGCTGGCCACCCTTCTCTTGATGCAGCCTAGGATATGGTTGGCCCTCTGGGCTGCAAGCGCACACTGGCAGCTCATATTGAGCTTGTCATCCAAAAGAAGGGGGGAGGAAACAGGGAAACAGAAATGGAACTGTTAATAAGGGCTTTTTTGAACCTTCTTTTGACCTAACTTCATCTCTTTAGCTTGCTGCTTAGTCAACATCCAAATCATTCAAGAGCTATTAAAAGTTTATTGCAAACCAAATATGCGGAAAGTTTTGGAAACGTTTAAAAGCATCAATTGAAGGGCATTGTCATCTCTCTGTAGTCTCTGTCTAATTAGACAAAGAGCAACAAACACAGAAAAATTATTTATTTGAGCAAATGCTTGCTGTGCCATCAGCACTGCTGAAACTTGACTTTAAAGCCAGTGTTGGAAAATTCCGCGTTTGTATGTCCTCACTAATCCAGATCAAATGTGTTCATCTTGCAGTTAAAAGGTTTTATCTTGGTGTTAGCCTAGCTTGCTCTGCTTGCTTCTGCCTGGCATATAGTTAGCAGCAGGCTTGTCCCACTTGACCCTGCAATCATTTGCTGCAGCGTGCAGAGTTAAGATCAGAAATTATGTCATAGCTTGAAGTATCCTTCAGCTTCTGTTTGTCCTTTTCTTATGCATCCGTGCAGTGAAGTGTTGGTTAAAACCAGCTTATGCTGTCAGAGCCATGCTGGTGCTGGCAGCGGTAGGGATGGCGGGGGGGGTGCTGAGCTCGCTGGAGACTGGCAGAGAGGAACTGTGCTTTAAAATCTTTCTTTTTAAGGATTCTTTCTTTTTAAGGAGTAAGGATTCGGCAGGAGTTCACAGGGGTTTGACTCGTTGCCAAATACTGCCTGTAACTGCCGTTGAACACAGAGGTGTCTTTTGGTGGTTAAAAAAAACAAACCAGCTCTAACTCGCCGTCATCACCAGAGCAAACGGGAGGAGTTTTGGGGAAGGGGTCTTCGCAGCGCCTGGCCGGAGGGCCGCTCTCCTAGCTGCTCGCCGGCTTGCAGGCACCGGCACGCTGCTCCTCAAAGCGACCTCATTCTTAACCTGCCGTTAATCTGGTCTGCGGAAGACCGACTTATACTGTCCTTCTAGCCACCCCGGACAGCCAGGCTCAGCCTGCCGGGAGCGTCTCACCGCCTCCTTTCGGGAGAGGCTGTGCGGAACACTGTACCCTGCCCGCCCCTGGCGACACTCCGCTCGCGGGCAGCCCTCGCTCGACGCGCTCGGGGCTCGGCCCAGCAAGCGCTCGGGAGCGGCTGGCGCTGCCTGACGGGCAGCTGGTGAGGTGGTGTTGAGGAGGCGCAGCGCAGTCATGGGTGGCTTAACGCGGGCCCTGGGGCGTGCGGCGGGCGCCGGACGACTGTGGGCGCCCCCGCGCCGGGGTGGCGGTGCCGGGGCACGGCCCTGGGGCTGGGGGCTGGCTCTGGGTCTGGCCCTGGGGGTGAAGGTGCCGACGCCGGTGGGCTGCGAGGCTGACGGCGAGCAGGAGACGAAGTCGAATCCCCTGCCGCCACCTCGGGGCTTTGGCGCGGCCATGGAGAGGAGCAGGGACCTGCTGCGGAGGATTAAGGTGCTGAGCGGTCGGGGCTGAAGGGCCTCACCCTGTGTCTGGTGCTGTGCGAGCCAGCCCTTGTCTCGATGAGGGGGAGGTGGGCCTGTGTCGTTCCTGCGGACCCTGTCACCGCTGCAAGAGGCTTCAGTCAAGCGTGAGAAGTGTGGGGGGAGAAGACACATTTTGAGGGTGCCTGCCAGGTGTGCGGCGAACCCCTCTGAGCTGCCGGGGATCACCTCGAGCTGTTGGCTCCCGCCCGCAGCTCCTGTGGCGGGTACCCGCTCAGCGACCGCAGGCGAACCGCTGAATGTGACAGTGGCTGTTCATGGACTGCTTCTTTACCTGTCCTAATGGAGTGTCAGTGAAGGCTGTCGGTGGTTGGGAAGCTCGGGCCAAGCGGAGCTTTACGTGGGGAGCTGGTGGAAGTATGGTGCAGTACCGAGTGTCTCAGAATAGAAAAACAAAGTAAGGGAAAGCCTTTTAAAGGCTGTAGGAAGGAGGAAGAGAGAAAGGGAAGGGGATTGTTTAAAAAGCATTTTGTAGTTACTTCGAAAATCTAACAGAAGTTCCTTTAAAATTCTGTCTCTTAATAGGTGATGCAGTTTGTGTATTGCATATTAACTCTGTAATGTTTTCTTTCCATTCAGTTTTTCTTGCATGCCCTAGGGGATGATTTAATTAAATTATTACTGTTCAACATCTTTATTGATGACTTGGATGAGGGGATAGAGTGCACCCTTAGTAAGTTTGCAGATGACACTAAGCTGGATGGGAGTGTCGATCTGCTTGAGGGTAGGCAGGCTCTGCAGAGGGACCTAGACAGGCTGGATCGATGGGCAGAGGCCAATGGTATGAGTTTTGCTAAGCGTAAATGTCGAGTCCCGCATTTTGGACGTAACAACCCCCAGCAGCGTTACTGGCTCGGGGAGGAGTGGTTAGAGAGCTGCCCAGCAGAGAAGGACCTGGGGGTGCTGACTGACAGCCAGCTGAACATGAGCCAGCAGTGTGCCCAGGTGGCTAAGAAGGCCAATGGCATCCTGGCTTGTATCAGGAATAGTGTGACCAGCAGGAGCAGGGAGGTGATCTTGCCACTGTACTCGGCACTGGTGAGGCCACACCTCGAGTACTGTGTGCAGTTTTGGGCACCGCAGTTTAGGAAGGACATTGAGCTACTAGAGAGGGTGCAGAGAAGGGCAACTAAGCTAGTCAGGGGTCTGGAAAACAGGCCTTATGAGGAGAGGCTTAGGGAGCTGGGGTTGTCTAGCCTGGAGAAGAGGAGGCTGAGGGGAGACCTTATCGCTCTCTTCAGCTACTTGAAAGGCCATTCTAGGGAGGTGGGTGTTGGCCTCTTCTCCCTTGTGACTAGTGACAGGACTAGAGGGAATGGGCTTAAGCTGTGCCAGGGTAGGTTTAGATTAGATATTAGGAAGAATTTCTTTACTGAAAGAGTGGTGAGATATTGGAATAGGCTGCCCAGGGAGGTGGTGGAGTCACCATCCCTGGAGGTTTTTAAGAAGAGGATAGATGTGTTTCTTCAGGGGATGATTTAGGGGTAAGAGTAGTGTAGGGCTATCGGTTGGACTAGATGATCTTGAGGGTCCTTTCCAACCGTAATGATTCTGTGATACATCTTTCCTGGTTGCAGTGTTTGCTTTTCAGAAGTGGTTTATGCCCATTCAGCACAACGAGTATTTAACAAAATTTCGGCTGTAACATGACATAATGTGACAGCAACATGCAGATGTATGTGTAGGATTTCTTTTGAATTTTTAGGGTTTGGGAGAAGGAGATTTTTAATTGTAAAGATCCTTCTTAATATTTTTCATACTTTTTTTTTGACAGGATGAAGCAGGAATCCCAGGTATACTAGTTGGAGTTTCTGTAGATGGAAAGGAGGTCTGGTCAGAAGGTTAGTATATAGGACCAGTAGTTGTGCATGCTGTTGGGATGTGATGAATGTTTTAAAAATGACCAGTTCAGTCACACTGATCAGGCTGAGATTTCATTCACTTGATGTCCAGTCTCCACTGGAAACAGGTGCCTGGGGAGTATGAAGTGGTACTTTCCTTGGTAAACTTCAATAATTTCCAGAAATTGTTAATTTACTAACTTTCTGAATAGGGTAGTATGTTTCAACAGTTATCTTTTTATGAACCTTTCTTTCATTAGTTTGTTAGATGGGTCTTTGAATATACTTATACTGTAGACATACAGCTGTGCAGTGGTCTAGTAGCATTGTATATAGGAGGTGAAGAACTGTTTTTCCCATACGAACTTGCTAATCAAAGTAATAACATCTCATACTTGTTGATCTGTCTTCCGTTTGCAACTGAGATGTATATTTTTACTGGGAAGGTACTGAGATTTAATAGGTGTTATCTTTCCAGAAGTTACAAGTGATTATTTTTCTGGTTACACAGTTTAGCTTTAAATAAGAGTCAGAGAGTACTGCTCTTATCATGTAGACGTTTAGTTTTTAAAAACCAGCGAAGTGCATATCTTTTTTCAGAAACATGACTAAAATGTTTTTTGGATTAGGTGAGAGTTGAAAATTACAACAGATTTCATTAATGTGTTACAGAATTTAAAAAAACTTTGTAAGTAGATTGTTACTTTGTTATGACTGTCTGTTATTGCATTACTTTTATACATGTATAAAGCTGATAATAGATTTACATTTCTCTTTCATCATAGAATCATAGAATTGTCAGAGTTGGAAGGGACCTTGAAGATCATCTAGTTCCAAGCCCCTGCCTAGCAGGGACACCTTCCACAAGATAAGGTTGCCGAGAGCACCAGCCAGCCTTGTCTTAAAAGCTTCCAGGGATGAGGCTTCCACAACCTCTCTGGGCAACCAGTTCCACTGTCTCACCACCCTCATAATGAAGAACTTCCTCCTAATATCCAACCTAAATCTACCGTCCTCTAGCTTATACCCATTTCCCCTGGTTCTACCACTGTCTGACCTCCTAAAAAGTCCCTCACCAGCTTTCTTGTAGGCCCCCTTCAGATACTGGAAGGCCACAATGGAGCCTTCTCTTCTCCAGACTGAACAGCCCCAACTCTCTCAGTCTGTCCTTGTAGGAGAGGTGCTCCAGACTTCTGATCATTCTTGTGGTCCTTCTCTGGACTTGCTCTAGCACTTCCATATCCCTCTTGTAATAGGGGCTCCAGAACTGGATGCAGTATTCCAAGTGGGGTCTCATGAGAGCAGAGTAGACAGGGAGGATCACTTCTCTTGACCTGCTGGCCACACTCGTCTTGATAGAGTTGGCCCTCTGGGCTGCAAGTGCACACTGGCGGGTCACGTTGAGCTTCTCATCTACCAGCAGCCCCAAGTCTCTTTCCTCAGGGCTGCTCTAAAGCCAGTCTCTGCCCAGCATATATTAGTGCTTGGGATTGCCCCAACCCAGATGTAGAAACTTGCACTTGGTCTTGTAGAGCTTCTTGAAGTTGGCATGACCTTTTCAGCCTGTCCAGGTCCCTCTGGATGGCATCCCTACACTCCAGCATATCAACCGTACCTCACAGCTTGGTGTCGTTGCCAAACTTGCTGAGGGGGCACTCAATGCCACTGTCCATGTCTCTGACAGAGATGTTGAACAAGACTGGTCCCAGTACTGATCCTTGAGGGACTCCACTTGTTACTGGCCTCCACTTGGACATGGATCTATTGACAGCCACTCTTTGGGTGCGGCTGATGAGCCAATTCTTTATCCAGTGAGTCATCCATTCATCAAACCCATACTCTACTACATTGAAGACCAGGATGTCGTGTGGGACAGTGTCAAAGGCTTTGCACAGGTCCAGGTAAATGACGTCAGTTGCTCTTCCACTGTCTATTGATGTCGTAACCTCTTCATAGAAGGGCACCAGATTTCATAGAAGGCCACCAGATTTGTCAGGCATGATTTACCCTTGGTGAAGCCGTGTTGATTATACCCAATTGCCTCTTCATTTTCCTCTTGCCTCAACAATGCCTCCAGGAGGATCTGCTCCATGATCTTACCAGGCATGGAGGTGAGACTAGACTGGTCTATAGTTTGCAGGATCACTATTCTTCCCCTTTTTAAAAATGGGGGTTATGTTTCTCCTTTTCCAGTCAGTGGGGACTTCATCAGACTGCCATGACTTTTGAAATATATGCAGTAGAGTGGCTCAGCAACCTCATCTGCTAATTCTCTCAGTACCCGGGGGTGTATCATATCGGGTCCAATGGACTTGTGAACTTTCAGGTTCTTCAGATGGTCACGAACCTGATTGTCACTTACCACAGGCAGTTCTATCTTGACTTCTGGGGTGTGGCTGGAGCCCTTGCCAGTGAAGACTGAGGTGAAGAAGCTGTTGAGAACTTTGGCCTTCTCCATATCACCCGTCACCAGTTCTGTTGCTTTTCTGAGGGGCCCCACAACTTCCCTAGTCTTCCTTTTTCCATTAATTATATCTGTTGAAATTTTTACTATTCCCCTTGATGTCCCTGGCTAGGTTTAATTCCCACTGAGCTTCAGCTTTTCTAGCCTCTTGCTCTCCAGACAGCTTCCCTATATGCCCCCCATTCTAGTTATCCCTTCTTCCACTCCTTATATAGATTTTTTATGAGATACCACTCCATATGTAATAAGATTCTTTTTATGAGATAATGACAGAAGTGAGTTAGAGAGCCTCTGGTACCTTTTGTAGTATGGCCTTGTAAGAAAATGGTTGTAGAAACTTAATCACAGTCTTTCTCAAATGAGATAGTTTTTTCTGATCTCAAATTACCTAGCAATGAAACAAGTTTTTATAAGACTTCTGCAGAATCCCTTCCTTGGCATGCAGGAGGGTGCCTGAGAGAACTAGTGCCAGGGTTGTGGTTCATCACTAAGCCAGACAGTTTCAACAGCAAGCCACATGTGAGAGCATGTGCTCCATATGGATATAGAGAACAACACTTCCTTGAGTAAGTCATCTGGGAGCTGGATAACCTTGCTGTAGCACACTTCTGGTTCCTTTTCTTGTACTCCTCCCTTTTTTTATGGGGTGAAAAAATAGGAGCAGGTATAAGTTGCATGTGTTCTGTAACAACAGTGATAAACCTGCTTTCTTGCTAAAGTGATAGGAGTGATTTGAGATTTGGAAGGTATTTTCACTGAAGGGTACATCATCAGCATTAACAACCACTGTGCAAGCACTTGAATAGCAACTTTACGTAAAAGTAAAAAGTCTTGGGCAACTGACATGTTATCTTTTTTATTTCTTGTATTTTACCAAGGGCTTTTTCCTGAGTAGTTCGTTACAAGACTAGAGTTTTATGTAGGCAGACTTGCATTGCTTGTAGGCTTTGCTTGTAATGAAAAATGCAAATATGTCACTACTGCATTTCATTGCTTTTTATTCTGCAACATTGCTTGTGTAGTTTCTTCAACCAAGCTCAAACTGAAGACTAGTATGAGAGCTTGATAATGCCTTATTAATTCCAGTTATTGCTACTAGACTTGAGGGTTGGTTACATAGCAGGGCAATGGTACAGAGACTATTAAGCTGTCTTTTAACTGAAGTCATGCTGAATGATGTTGAAACAGAGTGTATAACTGTAGTGGTTTGACCCAGGCCTTTTCTTGGTAACCAGTTTGTAACCAGGGAAGTGATCATGTTCCCAGTATTTCATATGATTTTACGTAACTGGGGGTATAAATACAGAGGGGGAGAGGCCCTTGTTCTCTTTTCCCTTCCGGTGGATCTGAAGATGCAGGTTCTCTGCTATCGGTCTCACCCGTACGGAGGAGTCAAGCCTTGCAGGCCTTGTAGGCCTTGAGAGGCAGCGGTTGCTGGCGTTGGTCAGTGTGACTCTGCTATCTTAAGGAGAGTTGTAAGATTCTGGTTTTATTAGTTCTATCCTGGGTTTCGAGTGTACCTACCTGTTTTAGTTTCCCTTTTCCCTTTTTTCCCCTTTTTTCCCCTTTTTCCTTCCCTTTTCCCTTTCCCTTGGGGGGGTCCCTCTACTGTGTACATAGTATTTTAATTGTATATAACTGCTATATATGTAAATATATATACTTTTGATATAATTTGGGTTGTTTCAGGCTCTTTAGTTTCTCTCGTAGTTTTTTTTAAAACTCTTGAGAGGGAAAGGGGGAGAAGGCTTTCACTGTGGCAGGGAGCCAGGTCCAAACCATCACAATAACACCACTGTTTTGTGAAGCTTTACAGCTTAGGGAATTGCTGTGGGTTTGTGAGTGATTTCCTTTCTCATTTTCTGTATTGATAAAATAAGACCCTTTACTGTAAGTTTCAACCATTAATTCAGAACAATAAAAGGAGTATTTATGACTGTTGGTCAGTTATTTTGCAGTCTAGATTGTGATTCTGTTTAGCTTTTCTACCTTGAGTATTTGACCTCAAGAGTGTAAATTTTGGCATAATCTTCAATCTCTTTTATCATTAGGTTTGTTTTATAGTCTTAATCAGTAATTTGGGATGCCATTGGCTAATAAGATGGGCTTTGATTAACTGTTCCTACTATATTAAAATATTAATAACTCAATTGAAAGAGGAGCAGGGATAGTACAATGCTTCATGTCCCAGTTTAGCTGAAGGAAAAACACCTTAAGGACCCAGTAAATCTAAATCATTGCAAATAATAAATTCAACATGTCTCTATGCAAAATTTTAACCACAGTGTTTTTATTTTATCAAAGGTCTAGGTTATGCTGATGTAGAGAATCGTGTATTATGTAAGCCAGAGACAGTCATGCGGATTGCTAGTATTAGCAAATGTCTTACAATGATGGCTGTTGCGAAATTGTGGGAAGAGGGAAAACTGGATTTAGATGCTCCAGTGCAGAAATATGTCCCTGAATTTCCAGAAAAAAATTACGAGAGTGAAAAAGTAAGTATTTACTGGTAATACTTATTTTTGTTTGTGTTTTGGTTTTGTCTTTTTTTGTTAGTTTGTTTGGTTTTATTTTGTGGGTTTTTTGTTTGTGTTGGGTTTTTTATGGTTGGTTTGTTTGTTTGCTCCTGTTGTTCCACAGCCGTATGTGTACAGATGCCTGTATCTGGACCCGTTCCTGTGAAACACCAAAAATCATTTAGACTAGTACTGATGTGTGCTGCCTGAAAAAGCAGTGCTGGAAATTGGATCTTCAGTTTTATGTCAAGTGTGTAGTGTGTGCATATGTACGTATATAGGATCATAGGATTGTCAGAGTTGGAAAGGACCTCCAAGATCATCTAGTTCCAACCCCCCTGCCTGGCAGGGACACCATCCACTAGATCAGGTTACCCAGGGCCCCATCAAGCCTTGTCTTAAAAGCTTCCAGGGATGAGGCTTCCACAATCTCTCTGGGCAACCAGTTCCACTGTCTCACCACCCTCACAGTGAAGAACTTCTTCCTAATATCCAGCCTAAATCTACCCTCCTCTAGCTTACACCCATTTCCCCTGGTTCTGTCACTGTCTGACCTCCTATATTTTAACTGGGTTTAATATGTGAGATTTAAAAGGTTTGTCTGTTTCTTGCCATGTTGAATTTACTTTCCTGTTGATTTAGTGTGCATCAAATCTTTAATGAAGAGAGCTCACATTTAAATATTGTTCTTTCATAGGTCACTATTACTACAAGACTGTTAGTTTCACACTTGAGTGGGATTCGTCACTATGAAAAAGACATTACAAAAGTAAAGGAAGAAAAGGTGAAGGCAAACAGAGCATTTAAACCATATCAGGACAAAGAACAAAAAGAAAAAGAAGGCAAGGGAATCGAAAAGACTGATTCTGTCAAACTAAAGAAAGAACATGAATGTGAGGCAAAAAGCCAAAATTCAAAACCTGGCAGGAGAGACAAGGAATTTGAGCAAGAAGAGTATTATTTGAAGGAAAAATTTGAAAGTGTGATTGAATCACTAAAGATATTTAAAAATGATCCTTTAGTCTTTAAACCGGGTGAGTTTCTATTAATTTAGACCAAAATACACTTTTCTGGTGAAATTTTTGTTTTGCTGTTTTACATGCAGTAAGGATGATTGAGTCCATAAACAGTGTTAGTGTGAGGTTTCTGGTTTGTTCTCCTTTTCTTTTTCCCCCTGACTGATCAGGATTTTATCACTTCAATTTTAGATAAGTCTCATATAGATATCTTTACCAATCTACTGACTTAGAGAATTATGCTTTATGTCTGCTCCATAGTCCAGCAGGTTCAAAATGTAGTGTAGCCAAGACTTAAAAGGTAATGCAAAGAGTCCCAGATAATGCAGTTGAGAAGAGAAGGGATGGACCTCAGGTAGAAATAAGATTTTTTTCCAAGGAGCTGTAAGTAATGCAGTAGGTGCTATGAAATGTACCAGTTACTAAATTTATAAATGCTAAAGCAGATTATAATTTTGTTAACAAATTTGTATCTGCAAAGTATTTTATAAGCAGGTATGAACTTGCTGCATTCATGCTCTGGGCCTTCTAGATGTGAACCAAAAGCAAAAAAAATTAGTAAGGCACTTAAACCAGAGATGAAAAGTCCTACAGAAAATTATTTATTGTTTGAATTATTTAAAGTGTTTCTAGAGGACTTTGAGGAACTTCAGGTGTAAGTTCTAAATGAGCTGTTAACAGGCAAATGACACAGCTTGTTGATAAAGAGTAAGTAATGTGCTGTTTAAAGGGAGAGGTGTAGGAAGAGGGAGAAGTTAACCATTTACCATCTTGGACAGTTCTAGAAACTTTTTCAAGTAAGAGATTTGTCTCGACTGTAGGCAGTTCACCGGTTGTTTGATATGTAGATATTTTATCAGAGGCGTTAGTGTGAGAATAATAAGATTTCTAAAAATTAAACATTGCTTTATAAATTATGTTGTCTGAAATAATACACATTAAGTGTTCCTACATCTTCAAGGATATTGTAGAACTAGAAAACTAGGTCTAGAAATGCTGTGATAAAAGTTATCAAGACCTTGATCAAGACCTTGTTTTTCCATCTCTAGGGTATAGACATATAAAAAAATTACAGTAGGGGACCATCTTTTATGAAGTAATTTTATAGTTTGCTTCAGCTTTCCAAATCCTTGTTAAAACTGGTATGGTAAATCATATGTAAAGGATGTTCAATGGCAATCTTCACATCTTGGTATGAAACCTGGGTGTATGTGCAGATTCCTGAAAATTTTTTAGCATTGTTTTTGGAGCTGCCTGCATTTAGCAAGCATCTGTGTCTGCTGCAGTACGGAAATTCCTAGGGTCCAGTATCATAAGCTAGTGGATTCACATCATATTAAAACGTGGGGGAGGAGGAGTCTTTTGATTCATTGATATATGTATAATTTTAGTTGCACATGTGATTACTGAAATTGTATCCTTCAGATTCTATTTTAGCAACATGCAGCTAACTTCCCCCCCCCTTCTCATTGTGTTTCTTCAAGGTAGTCAGTTCTTGTATTCAACCTATGGCTTTACTCTCTTAAGTGCTGTTGTGGAGAGAGTTTCAGGACAAAAATTTACAGACTACATGCTAAAAATGTTTCGTGATTTGGATATGCTATCAACTGTACTAGATGACAATGAAGCAATGATATATAACAGAGCAAGGTAAACAGGATGTTTGTTTTTTTTTTTCCCCACAGCAGTTGTTGCTCTTTCCAACTGAATTAAGAATGTATGAATTTATTTGTGTCTAGACTTTTAAATTAAGTGGCTTATGTTATTTCAAAGTCATTAATGTAATTGATTTTATGTCAGCATTATGGTATTTGTTCTGTAATTAGTATATAACATTACAAACCAGGAAATAAGTAATTCCTGTTAAAATTGTATATATGGGGAGGAGTGGCAAGTGTGACTTTGAAGTTCACTCTTTTTTTTTGTTAGGTACAAATAAGCAGGTAAGTAAAATAAAGGAGTAACTATGAGACTATGTAAGAATACGTATTTACCTTGGTTTCCTTAATATGCTAACTTTAAGAGTTTGATGGAATTGTAATAGTGTCACAGTAACAGGAGGTTTTCATAAATTATATTGCAGTATCAATTTTAACCAGATTAATTTTCTGTTTAACACAGAACATGCTTTACCAATTGATTTCTTTTTATTAACTTAAAAACAATCCCCAGAGAAACTTACATAATAGGATAACACATTCCAATATAGTGTAAGGATAGTTTCTTGTCTTTGTCTCCAGTCTTGCTTTATTCATGTACTTGTCTGGGCTCTGAAATTGATTTATGTACTCACCTGTTAAATTGTGATGAAGAAGAATTCTAACTGATTCACAATACCAGGTTCTGGACAAAGTCTCATGAAAATGAGAGAAGTTTTTAAAAAGTTTTGAATTCTAATGTGCTCTCAAAGAGTGGAAATGGTGAGGAACATGTTGAATCCAAGGTTTATAGTACTTACATATAAGTATATAGTTAAAGTGTGTGCGTACACAAAGCAGTTTTGTAATGTTTTAGGAATAGCATTACTGTGTATTCTGAGATGCTTGGTGCTGGTACTTATTTTGCTTGCAAATTTTCTAAGGTTCTCTTGGTTGTAGATCTGGATGCTAGTGATGTTCTAAATTATTAAGCTTGTACAGTCAAGTTCTTTTAAAAATATGTGTGTGTTTTAACACTTTTATAAACTGAAATATGGTAGGGATGAGAGAATTGGGAGAGGCAGTGTTTTGGGGATCTTTTTATGGGTTACTTACTGTTAAGCAAAACTGAGATGCTAATGTGGTGGTTCGTCTTGCACAAATAGCTTGGTGCCTCAAACTAAATCATATTGTCACGTTGTGCTTTATTTAATGGTTTGGTTATACTATGTTTCACAGATATGAAGATGTTCAAAAGTTCACATTCTGATCTTTTAGAGGTGTAAGTCAAACATTTCACCATCTCTGTAGCAGGTTTTATTGTGATGGAAACACTGCTTAGAGGGACACAGGATTAATGAAGTCTCTGCCTGAGTTAATGGTAGTCTTGGACCATTCACCTCTTTCTTTGCTTCATCCTCTGATTTTGTAGTATTATGGCTTTCAGAAGTTCCCTGAAAGTCTTCCAGTACAAGTGCAGACTAGATAGTACTATACTGTTTGATAGCAGGCTCATCATTCATGCTCTCCACCCTTTTNCTTTTTTTTTTTTTTTTTTTTTTGAGTGGTTCCTTTTCATAATTCTCCAGGTAGGAGGTACATGGGCCACTTGTGGTCTAAAGGCCAAAGGGTGAAATTCATCAGATTATGTACTTATTCAGCATTCCTTCTCATACGTTATATGAAATTAATCCAGACATGATTGGACTGTTCTTTCAAAACCATAATTCAGTCTGCTCTCCTGTTGTGTTGTTCATGATAGTTCATTCTGCAGTTCTGATTGGCAGTTTCTAATTTGTATTTTAATGACAGGTTTTGCAAGACTCTTTCATGCTTCCCACTTTTCTTAGTAGTTGCAGAATATTCAGTTGTTGTAGCATGGCAACTGTAAATACAGTCTCAGAGCAGTCACGTAAGAGTTCAGTGAAATTTTCAATGTCTGGTAATCATGGGGTAGTTGTAGTATTCTTCTTTCTTTACTTTACTTTCTTCACTTTACATCTAGTGCAGTGATTTAAGAAAAATCCTGTCCTGGCTGATCTATAGACTTCTGTCACATCTTCTATTTGTATATTGCCTTTATACTTAGGATATACTAAGAGTAAGTAGGAGGATTAGCACTTCTATTGCAGTTAGCTTGTAAACTAAGTCATCTTCATTTTTGTTTTCCCGACTGAATTTCTTGTTGATTTTTCTGCAAGAAATGTATCCAAGAAAACCTTATTTCTAAAAAAAAATCTGAAATTTCATGAGAACAACCTAATACATGCTCAGTTTGCTCTTTGAAGGTAGGGCAGCTTAAAAAAGTTGTGCATAGTATCTGAGAATGACAAGTTGAATTTTCTTAATTCTAGATGTTATGTTTACAACAAAAAGGGACGGCTGGTAAACGCACCGTATGTGGACAACTCTTACAAGTGGGCTGGTGGTGGCTTTCTGTCATCAGTAGGTGACCTTCTAAAATTTGGAAATGCCTTGTTGTACAGTTATCAAGCTGGACAATTTAAAAACACTAATGGCAAACTTCTTCCTGGCTACCTCAAACCAGACACGGTCGCAATGATGTGGACCCCAGTGCCAAAAACAGAAGTATCCTGGGACAGGGATGGTAAATATGCAATGGCTTGGGCTGTAGTGGAGAAGAAACAACAGTATGGCTGTTGCAGACAGCAGAGGCACTATGCATCTCATACAGGTGGTGCTGTGGGGGCAAGTAGTGTCCTCCTAATTCTTCCTGAAGAGCTGGACTCTGAAACTATAGGTACTGGGCTAGTGGCACCGCCTAGAGGAGTAATTGTTAGTATTATCTGTAATATGCAGTCGGTTTCACTCAACAGCACTGCCTTAAAGATTGCAAGGGAATTTGATAAAGAAAGATGGGCACAATATATAGATTAAAATGAGAGAGATACATGTAACTGAACTCACCGTACTGAAACATGAAAAACAAATGGAGAAGAGTGTAATTGGACTCTTGAGATCACTAAAAATACGTACAGAAAATGCATCAAAAATTCACTTCATTAACTTCTGCTAGTGGTGCTGACCTTACATGTAACTAGAATTCATCTCTCAGGGAAATTTATACTTACAGAAAAGGAGAATGCAACAGTTAAAATTGACTTCCTGTAGCACCTGTGTAAATTATCATTATACTAGGAGGGGGGTTTTTTTAATCCACTGAAGCTGGAATGCTGCCTGGCAGAGAAGGACCTGGGGGTGCTGGTCAACAGCCAGCTGAATGTGATCCATCAGTGTGCCCAGGTGTCCCAAGAAAGCCAACAGCATCCTAGCCTGTATAAAAAAAAAAAAGTGGGGCCAGTAGGACCAGGGAGGGGATTGTCCCCTTGTACTTGGTACTGGTGAGGCCGCACGTCGAGTACTGGGGCTTTGGGCCCCTCACTGTGAGAAAGACATTGGAGCATGTTCAGAGAAGGGCAACAAAGTTGGTGAGGGGTCTGGAGAATATGTCTTATGAAGAGCGGCTGAGGGAACTGGGGTTGTTTAGCC
Source organism: Galbula dea (assembly GCA_013399015.1). Lineage (NCBI taxonomy): Eukaryota > Metazoa > Chordata > Aves > Piciformes > Galbulidae > Galbula > Galbula dea. The sequence goes on along the minus strand of VWZX01001098.1, from coordinate 22,499 downwards.
TCAGGAGGAGGAGGCTCAGGGGAGACCTTATCATTCTCTACAACTACCTGAAGGGAGGTTGGAGTAAGATGGGGGTTGGTCTCTTCTCCCGAGCTACCACTGAGAGGACTAGAGGGAAATGGCCTCAAGTTGCATCAGGGAAGGTTTAGACTAGATATCAGGAAAAATTTCTTCACTGAAAGAGTTGTTAGACATTGGAACAGGCTGCCCAGGGAGGTGGTGGAGTCCCAGTCCCCGGAAGTGTTTAAAAAGCATCTAGAGGTAGTACTTCAGGACTTGGTTTAGTCTAAGTGACATGGTTTTAGATGATGGTGATAGGTTGATGGTTGGACTTGATGATCTTGAAGGTCTCTTCCAACCTTGATAATTCTGTGATTCTATGAAAAAAGATCCAACAAACTTCAAATCTTGAAGCTACCTCCAGAATGCAGATTTATGCTAGAAATATGCTTTTATCAGAGCTGTGGATTATTAAGAATTAGAAAAGAATGAAGCTTGAGTAATGTAAATAAAAATAATTTGTTCTCTCTTCCATTTTTATTGGATACGGAGAATTTGTGAAACTGGTTTACTGTGAAATAAGGGTATTATTTCCACAGTCAAATATGCCCGAATAACACAACAAAGCTGACAAACTGTCTCATTGTTTTTGAATGATAGACATGCTAACTTTGGTAGCCGAAATGGCACTGTCTTTTGTGATGTAGAAACTCCTTTAGATACAGGCATTAGGAACTCAATTAATTCAATAAAACTTAAAGCTGTACTGGTTTAAGAGTAACCCAGCAGAGAAATGATTCCAATACAAGAGTTAATAAAAAGAAAAGAAAATAAACATTACAATAAATGCAATGAAATTGGTTTTAACCCACAAAAGCCAGAACTACAACCCAGCACCCTGGGGTACAAAAAGAATGGTGCTCGTCAGCCCCTGTGTCAAGCTCCACGTGCTTCCCCCCGCCCCCCCCCCCCTCCAGTCCAAAGCAAAAGGAAACAGGGAGACCTGCTGGTTGCAAGTGATGGGAGCAGTCTGGTTGAAAGTAGGGGTCGAAGGGGATCCCGGGGGGAAGATCCTGGAGGGTCCCTGTGGCTCGAAGGAGGGGGATCCCGGCAGGGGTCCTGTAGGGTCCCTGCGGCTCTGAGAGGGTCCCCGGGAAGCGGGGGGGAAACAATCCCTCCTTCCGCACCTACGTTCAGCTCCGCGTGGTCCCTTTAAGTCCAAAGCAAACAGGAAGTGAGAACAAAACCTGCTAGCTGCAGAGGATGGTTACAGTCCAGCCAAAAGCAGGAACCGCGGTCCTATCAAGGCTCTGGTTCTTCTCCGGATCCTATGAGTGGCTCGCAGACCCCCCCCCAAACCCGAGATTATATACCCACCCCCGGTTTTGGCGGGAAAACCCAGCCCCTCCCCCGGAACGGAGGAGGTCAGGGGGCCCCCCACAATAGCTAAGTCATGGGGTATCTCTGGAAACCGCTGACGGCACCTTGGCAGACCAAGCCCCTCAGGCTGGGTGCAAACAACTCTCCGGAAGGGAGGCACCACACCTCTCACCTCACAGACCCCTTCAATACCCAGCCTGTAGTCCGAGGGGTGTAGAAATGACATAGAGGGGATGGAATACACAGCTTTGATAAACTGATCCCAGCAGCTAAAACCAGGACAAAAGCCCATTCTTAAAGCCAGAAGTAGTGAGTGGGCTTTTGTTTGGTTGTGTTTTTTTAAAACCATACTTTTTTGGTTTTAGAGGCCTGCTTCAAGGAGGTACTTTTAGACAACACTGAACAAGAAATTGTGATAGAGTGCCAAAGAAGCATTTTCTAATCTTCAGGTTTACTAGAGAAATACAATAATACCTGAATATGTTAATTTGATATATTCCGTAATGGTATGGAAGATCTCCATGATCTCTTCCACCTCACTTCCCCTGCAGTTACATCAATATTTTCAGGCTGAGGAAAAAAAACAAAATATCCCTCAGGAAAGGTTTGCATACTTACATCCCTGCACTGTTTAGCAGCTCTGCTTGTCTGGAATTAACAAGCAAGATGTCTTAGATAACAGCTAGCAGAAGATGGCCTACCTGTGATTTAAGGAAATTAATCAATATTTTTACTCACGGAAAGGTTTATTCTTGGCGCCGGGTGCGCAGGGGATATTTCCACCAAACTACGCACCCCTTGCTGCCTGAGCCATGCTCTATTTATGTTACAGGGTATAACATATGCAACAAGAAGGTGTTTTACGTTACAATTGAAACTATCAACATTTCTATAAAAGTATTGCATAAGAAATAGGCTACCATCTACAAAGTATTTCAAGTACTACATATGCACCAGGCTACTATCTACAAAGTGATTAAACTATCAATGCAGTTGCAGAGTGTCATTACATATGCACCAGGCTACCATCTACAAAGTATTTCAGGTGTACAATTGAACTGTAATGTGTTTCGGGAAACTATCAACATATTACATATGCATATACACCACCCCCTAGGTCCCCCTTTGTGAATCGAGATGTCAGACTGAAGATCGGGTCCAGCTGATCTTTGGTTTTCTTTTGTGTTGTGCTCCAAACCCAGACCATTAAGTTGTCCCATTGCCCAGCCTGGTGCTTCTATTCAATCTCTGCAGTTTCTTTTGTGTTGTACCCCACACCTAGATTGTCTCATTGTCCGGTCCTCAGCCATCCTCTGCAAATATTCAATGTTAGTTTCCCCCTTAATCACCTGCCTCTTTCCCAAGTTAGTACTTATGGTATTAACTTCATAGTTGTTACCTGCCATGTGATGAAACAATATGCTGTCATCTCTGTTCCCAGCATGCATATACCCAAGACAAACCAGGAAATTTAGTATTTTGAGGTGTCAGTGTTTTACCTACATTTTTAATTAAAGCTAAGGAGGACAGGTTTAGTATTCCTCATAATTATGATAATTCTTCTGCCTAAACCAGTAAAAGTTTACAACCTAAGGTACTTGCTTAGGTTTTCTGGCCCACTCACCAAGAATTCACTTTTTTATTCATTAGTAATGAGTTGTCTTTATCTCAAGAATATTAAATCAGTAGAGACAACAGAAAGAACCTTTCTGAACAAATGTTCATCTGGTCAGCCAATAAATTACCTACTCTTCCACAGAAGCCTTTGATACTGTTTGACAGTTCCAATACAGAAGTACTGGAGGTGAGTGTCTTCTACAATAGCAACATTTCTTTTTCCCCTAGTCGTGAGCACCTGTTAGCTGGGTAAATGTACAGCAGCAGAAGTCATTGCCCATTTTACACAGGGAACAAGAGGAAGTAGTTATTTTCATGTTGAAGAATATACAAGGAGAAATAGAGGAAATACAATGCCTTAAATGTAGAAAATCTGAAAAGTTAACACTGATATTTTAGGATTTATAACTTTTCTTGAATGATGCATGTTTTGCAAAGGGTATTTACTGTTCTTGAAAACCATTTTGCATACTTGAAAGAAAACCATTTTCACTTACTGGGGTAGACAAAGATTCAGAATGTAAAAGGGTAGGTTTTCCATTATGCTTGTCTGGGTAGGACCAAGCACTAATAAAAAAAAGTATTTGAAGTATGTATGAAAGTGAATACTAGTAAGAAGTGTCTAAGGCATTTCTAACACCAAGATATTAAGAAGTGTCTCACTGCCTTCATAGAATACATTTAACCACCATTTTTTTTAAAGGCATACCATGGTTATTTATACTGTCTTTCATGTAACTTAAGGCTTTCTAAAAAAAATCTCTGTTGTCACATGTATGTTATGGGAGATGCTGTGATGCCTGAATTTCATCTTACAGTACCTGGAACAAAATGGGTCACTGGCTTTGTCTGATTTTGTATTTAGTTACTTAATCATTAGTTCTTATCTTTTAAGGTGGAGGAAGAGAAGGCACAGATATGGGAGACCAGGAACCAATCTGACCTTAGCAGCTGTATTCAGGTCACAAGTGAATTATTGCTATTTTGATCTTTGTTATGAAACCAGTTATTTGATGGATTGGCATTACGTGTGGGGAACCTACCTGGTCAACTAAGAGCAGCTTTTATAATAAAACTTGCTCTTAAAATAACCTTTATTGTGAAAACATAATAGAGCACTGACATAAAACTACTTTTTCTAAAAGGCATGTATTCTAAATTGGTGCATCAATTTTTGTATCAAACACATACTTTTTGCTTCTAGTAGTAAGTGTTCACTTGTTATGGTTTGGATTAGAACAGAATTAATTCTGTTCAGTAACTGTATTTTCTAAAAAAAAGATATTCCACCACCACATACATAATACTGTTATTAATTATCCCCCCCCACACACACACACCTTGCCTGAACTGTCCCTTTAAGAAACCTGAAATTCCTGAGTCGAGGACACTGCAAACCCAAACCCCCACCCCGGGGGGGGGGAAGCCGGGGGAATGCTGGGTTTCTCCGGGGGGACTTTTGTTACACTCGGGACCACGAGGAACTTCCTTTTTCTTCTCCCTCTGCTGTGAGTTTGGATGCTGTTTGCTGCGTTGCTGTCTGTCGGTGATCTGAGACACACGTGGAGTCGCTGGGGCTGCCTGACGCCGCGGCTCTACCCCGAGACGCTCCGCAGCCTCGACACTGCCGTAATTACTCGTATAGGGGAAAGTGGGTTTTGGGGTTTGGGTCCTGTATATGTTTATATTCCTTTTTGTTTATGTTCGCTGTTGTTATTAAAGCAGTTTCTAGTTTTTAACTTCCAATCCGGTCTCTCCTTTAACTGCCGTGTGTGGGGACTGGGAAGAGCCCTTAAACCCACCACATCACTCTTTGAATTAACTGAAATAAAACTTATCTTGAAAATGCAATGATTCTGTAATATCAGGTGTACTATTTCTTTTCTACCAGATGCCTTTTGAAATTTCAGTCCACTGTTCTATCCCCCTAGTGATGCAAACCCCAAACGGAAACAGCTGCTAGGAGTGTTAATGCCTTTTCAACTGCTCAGGTGTTCTGCCCTCATATAGACTGTATCTGTATAGTGTATATATATATATAAGCACTACTATATGTAATTTACAAATATAGTTACCTTTTGTCCTTTAAACAAAACATGAATAAAATCTGGATTTGTTATTTCATTCTTCTTAAACCCTCAAGTGTTTCCAGTGTTTTTTATATACCCCAAACATTGGGCTGCATTTCAAAATACAGGCACTATACCAGTTATCTATATGTAAGTATCAGTGGTAATTTGTTCCTTTATAATTTATACAAAACAAATGTTGATTGAATTAGCATGGGCCAGGGAACTGCCTTACTGTTTAAAAACAAACAGGCAAGCCACCACTCAGTAGCAGTGGCACAGAATTGATTTAGCCTGGCAAAAGTACCCTACGCCTTTAATGGTGCCTTTTAACAGCTAGGTTCAGAGTGTTAAAAAGCATACACATAAGACTTTGTTCAAATGTTTTCTCACAGTTTACAAAAAAACTCCCACATTTTAACAGCCATTTAGAAAGGGATGGATTTAAAAAAAAAAACTAACTACAAACCCATTTCCTCATTGCAACAAGGTAATGATTTAGTGTCAGTATTTAATACTGACAGTATGCATGGGTTTGCTGTGCTGGTTTGTTTTAATGACATGATATTATTCACATGTGTTGTAGTTTGCTGACTTACTGTTGCTCATGTACCATATGCTTTCTCTATCCTGAACACTTACAGCATTTTGCAGAAGACTTTTTTTTTTTTAATAGAAATCACAGTGCAGATTACCAAATGGAGTTTTGAGACCATATTAGAGGGAGGGAAATCCCATGCATTCCATAAAAACAGCCAAACATAAGTAACTGTATGTTTTTATGTATCAGCACATTACTCAAAGTGGTAAAGGAACTAAAGCAACATTGAAAGCAAGTGAGCCATTTTAAATCCATCTAGCCTCTGCGGCCCTCGCAGTTACAGTAGCTGCAGTAACAAAGTATACAACATGCATTTCTACAGCAGTTTCTGTCGCCCTATGTGTTACACTGCTGTAGATGATGATTAATGAGGGGAAGGATGCAGCAAGTTGAAGGTTTTTATATTAAATGACACCATCCATTTAACAGTACACTGTGTAAAAGTATAAAAATAGAGCTCAGTTGTCTGCAAATTTGCAGGAAAAGCTTGCACTTCAAGTAATTTATTGGAAAAGAGATTCCAGTTCATTTGTCACTGGTAGCATGTAATTTTTACAAAATCAGTTGTGATTATATTGTCGTATTGATAGGCGTTTTTAAACTGGTAAGGCTTTCAGGAACACAGATCCAAAACCCTATGCTCAAGTGTTCAGTGTTGCTTTCTTCTAAATGAACAGCCTGTAAAGAAATCACAGGAATATATGAATAGTCCTTAAATTGTTAGACTGCTTTGGAAAGTTGCCCACCCAACTTAAGTAGGAAAACTCATGTAAGAAACTGAAATTTCATGTACCACAAGAAGTGAACATTTAGCACTTCTAGTCTTCTCTAATTCAACCAGAACAACATGGCTGTCACATAATTCGTCTTGAACTAAGGCTAAGAATAAAAACAAACGTTTTCAATTCAGGGCCCATTAACAATGTTTTTACTAGCCAACTCTAAGCAAATTGCAAAATAAGCATTCCAATATCAGTTTTCAAAATAACAGCTACAGTATTTGCAGGTGATGAATACATAAATGCATTTAAGTCAGTGGAATATTTAGGCTGCTAATCATCGCCCCTTACCTTCTGTGAGCCTAGCTTTTCCCCCAGTAGGCTGACACAGGACAATTGAACACTCTACACACAGAACTACTGTCTGAGCATGGCTGAACACAGTGGTGATCTTGTAGCATCCTGGAAAACAGCATTATTAAACTTTCCATTGAGTATTTCTAGCATGATTCTTTTATTGTATGTGTAATTGAATAGGCTACTCTAAATTCATTTGTCCAAAAATGGACAAGCATTTCATTATACAGCATAGCAAGTAAAATAAAGCAAAACATTGTTACTGTGCTCTGAAGTACTTGCTTTTATTAACGTGCATATGAAAACAAGTTAGTTAACTAAAACTGTTATGGCTCCCCATATGAAAAATCAACACAGCCTGATGGCTGACAAGCTCTAATTTACCTGTCGTATGTCTCCTGCAAAAAGTCTAGTTCTAGACTAGCTTTCTCTGCTGAACAGAAGAGCCCATCTAGATACAGAAATATTTAACTTGTAATAGTAGAACATTGCTGTTGACATAGTCTAGCAGATGTGAATATAAACACTGCTGTTATAATCTGTTTGCTTTCTGTTTAATAATTGATATATATAAAGCATGTGCTTGGTTGCATTCTACAATGCTAGCATTATATGTAAATGAGAAGATTTGCACAGAATAACTTCAGTAATTCCAAATGCAACAAGAGGCACCAGCACCACTTTGTCTACAACTTCTAGATCCTGTGACTCAGAGAATGAAATCACTCTTTTACATGGCTTAGACAGATTTTCACTGCTTTCATTCTTTTCCCTAAGAAGTACTTTTAATTAGCCAGGAGGAATTTCTGGAGAGAGAAAACTTGTAAAGGATTTAATCTAGATGTAGATATAGAAATACACAGATAAAGGTGAACATTTTCAGCATGTGTGGACGAGAAAGTTACAATACAATATATGTTGTGAGGAAGGTTCTCTGAAAGCTTTCTGACAGGAGAACTGGTTGGTGGAGAGAACTATTGGCAGAATAACAGATTTATGCTTTGTTTAAATCACAAAATAGTAACTGCACAAATCTTTATTTGCAAAAAAAAATGCTAACAGCTAAAATTTAACCATAGCAACTGTTGGTTTTCCCCCATGACTGTGGGCTTTGATGTTGATGAGTTTAACTTTGTGGATTCTGCAGGGAAATTAGCACAACTAATTTTAGTAACTAGGTAGCAACTTCCAACACCACAGAGTGACGCATAAGACTGTCTGACATCAGTACCTCCTGCTTAGGACTCCTATCATTGAAGCTCTCCTGCTTTGCTCTGTTGGTCCCTCAAACTCAATAACCAATTAATCCAACACTAATGAAGATAACCAGTGACCAACGGGCCTATGTTGACATTAGCTGTATCTTACCATGTGTGTGCATGTACACTGGTTTGAAGACTGTTAAAGCATAAAAATCAATGGCTTAGCCTTCAACCATGTACTTTTAGTAGTAGTTACACTTTCAAATAGTTTTAATGAATTTACCTCACTTTTAGACGGAAAACAATGTCACAGAGCTTCTCAGAAATTAAAGCTTCTAAGAAACAGTAAGGTAAGAAGAAAACCTGAATACAACAATTCCCTGCTTTTAGTCAGGATGATCATTACTGTAAGTAAGTCTATGCATTTTCTTACTCCTATAATCTTCATCTACCACAGTAGTTTATAGGAGGTAAGTTACCACAGTTGACAGTCTGTGCCTCCATATCGCTGTAGCTGTGCAGATCAAAGCAGCTGCTTACTTGATAGAGCATACTCCTGTAACTCCGCTAGCAAATACCGTGTTTATAAAAAAGAAGTTGGTCATACAGATCTTTCTGAACTGAAGTAATGAAAATCTGTGAAAAGCAGACACTGGAAACACCTTAAACACAACCCCTGTATATTTGAGCTGGATGTTGGCTTCTCAACAAGCAAGTTGTGAGGAAGGCAGTTGTGTGGTGTGCTTCTGTGTGCAATTCTAGCTTGCTGCTAGTGTCCTTGTGAAAAGGTTTGCTGGTTGCTCTTCCAGAATCAGCAAACTTATAAAAGGAGGAAAACAATGTTGTCTTCTATTTGAAACATGTGCCAAAGGTACTTTAAAGCAATCATTTTGTCTCACTTTGTGCAAATCTGGGAGTTTGTTTTTTTCCTTACTGGCCAGGATTCCATAGAGGACAAAACCAACAAACCCTCATGCCAGACCTCCAGAAAAAGATTAAAAACCTGATCGTTTAAATTATCTTTAGAAAGACCTTAAAAACACTCTTATTTTTACAAGCCCCAAAGTAATATACCGACTTTTTTTTTCTCTACATAAGACAAACATTTAGATTTTTAAAACTGGTAAAATTTTGTGAATATGAACTGCATAAAAAATTGGTTTCATTCCCTCTGTAAAATACAGACATTGTTAAGTATTTACCTGGACATTTTACATCCATAAAGTGGGAGTTTGGGCTCTGCACGAGACGTTTCTTTTTATGCTTTCTCCTCTCATTCTCTAAGGAGGGATGCACCAGGTCCTTTGCCAGCTGGGGAGGACAAAGGCAAAACCGCACCACCTGTTACATAGGGCTGTGGGTGAACAGGGTCGGCGAGAGCTCTGGCGGGGTTACCGCCTCTAGCTCTTATCCCCCCGCACCCCGCTACCATCCCGGGCAGGCAGTATCCCCGCGCGGGTCCTGAGGAGCACCGAAGGCAGTGCCAGGCGGGAGCGGCCCCCTGAGGCCGGGCCCCTCAGCCGCTGTGCCGCCGTCCGTACCGCGGAAAAGCCTGGCTGGTGCCGCAGAACAACTCACAGGCATGTCTGCCGCCCAGCCACCCCGTGCTCTCGCTGACACCGGCCCGCCTCTCCTCCGCCCGCTTCCAGCGTTGCACTCTGGGCGCCCTGCCGCCTCGGGGCTGTGGGGCGGGGCGGGACTGCAGGCGGGGCCAGAGGGCGGGCCGAGCGGCTCCTGACGGACTTCCAGAGACCAGAGTGGAGTCTCGTCTGTGTAGGGACGTTGCCTGCAGTGGCTGAAAAAATGTCATCGTGTCATTTTCCAGCACCTGACTCCATTTGCTTACCTCTACCTAATGAGGATATCAGTGCAGAGAGTGCGTGCACGTTCAGCCAGGCTCGGTAGAGGGTTTCTGTACAACCTCACGGGGATGCGCCTGCTACTCCTTCGCAGAGCGAAAGATACTTACAGGACAAAGCAGCGTGAGTCCTTTTTGTAGTGCCCAGGCAGTGTCTGGTATAGCAGCACCACAGTGTTCTCACTGTCATTCAAAAACGGAATAACCACAGAGAAAGACAGAATCTGAATCTGATTGCAGTTCTCTTTTCAAAAAAATCTGCTCATTTCCCCCTCTAACAGGTTAATATATGACATGTAAGACAATATATGATATAGATGGATGGGTACAAGCTGTTTAGGAAGGATAGGCAGGGGAGGAGGGGAGGAGATGTTGCCCTCTACGTCAGACATCAGCTGGAGTCAATGGAACGCCACCTGGGGAAGGATGATGAACTGGTTGAGAGCATATGGGTTAGGATTAAAGGGAGGACACATGAGGGGGTTGTTACAGTCAGGGTCTGCTACAGGCCACCTGACCAGCAGGGCCAAGTAGATGAGGCCCTCCATAGGCATGTAGAAGTGGCTTCACATTCACAGGCCCTGGTCCTCATGGGGGATTTTAACCATCCTGACATCTGCTGGAGGGACAATACAGCAAGGCACCAGCAATCCAGGATGTTCCTCGAGTGCATCGATGACAACTTCCTCCTCCAAATGGTAGAGGAACCCACTAGGAAAGGTGCTATGCTGGACCTTGTTCTTACCAACAGGGAAGGACTAGTGACCGCTGTAAGGCTGAGGCACAACCTTGGCTGTAGTGACCATGAAGCACTGGAATGCAAGATCCTCAGGGCTCCTGGGAGGATATGTTCTAGGCTCG
>VWZX01001098.1:0-11347 GCA_013399015.1 Galbula dea | reverse complement strand
GATGATTGGATATAATCAACATGGCTTCACCAAGGGTAAATCATGCCTGACAAATCAGGTGGCCTTCTATGACGAGGTCACAACATCAATAGACAGTGGAAGAGCAACTGACATCATTTTCCTGGACCTGAGCAAAGCCTTTGACACTGTCCCACATGACATCCTGGTCTTCAATCTAGCGAAATATGGGTATGATGGATGGACCACTTGCTGGATAAGGAATTGGCTTGATGGCCGCACCCAAAGAGTGGCTGTCAATGGGTCCATGTCCAAGTGGAGGCCAGGGACAAGTGGAGTCCCTCAAGGATCAGTACTGGGACCAGTCTTGTTCAACATCTCTGTCAGAGACATGGACAGTGGCATCGAGTGCTCCCTCAGCAAGTTTACTGACAACACCAAGCTGTGTGGTACGGTTGATACGCTGGAGGGGAGCAATGCCATCCAGAGGGACCTGGACAGGCTGGAGAGGTGGGTCCATGCCAACCTCATGAAGTTCAGCATGACCAAGTACAAGGTCCTACATCTGGGTTGGGGCAATCCCAAGCACTAATATAGGCTGGGCAGAGATCAGCTTTAGAGCAGCCCTGAAGAAAGGGACTTGGGGGTGCTGGTAGATGAGAAGCTTAACATGAGCTGACAGTATGTGTTTGCAGCCCAGAGGGCCAACTCTATGAAGATGAGTGTGGCCAGCAGGTCAAGGGAAGTGATTCTCCCCCTCTACTCTGCTTTCGTGAGACCCCACCTGGAATATTGCATCCAGTTCTGGAGCCCCTATTACAAGAGGGATATGTAAGTGCTGGAGCGAGTCCAGAGAAGGGCCACAAGAATGACCAGAAGTCTGGAGCACATCTCCTATGAGGACAGACTGAGAGAGTTGGGGTTGTTCAGTCTGGAGAAGAGAAGGCTCCAAGGAGACCTTATTGTGGCCTTCCAGTATCTGAAGGGGGCCTACAAGAAAGCTGGTGAGGGACTTTTTAGGAGGTCAGACAGTGATAGAACCAGGGGAAATGGGTGTAAGCTAGAGGAGGGTAGATTTAGGTTGGATATTAGGAGGAAGTTCTTCATTGTTAGGGTGGTGAGACAGTGCAACATCCCTGGAAGCTTTTAAGACAAGGCTGGATGGGACCCTGGGCAACCTGATCTAGTGGATGGTGTCCCTGCCAGGCAGGGGAGTTGGAACTAGATGATCTTTAAGGTCACTTCCAATTCTGATGATTCTATGATTCTATGTATTTTCAGGTAATAAATAGAATCTAGAAGTTCCATCTACTTCTGTATTAGATGCTGACTAAACTGTTACTCATATGTCATTCCATAGTAAATGCCACATTGCATGAATTTGTACCTATGTGAGTATTCCTTTGCAGTTTTCTTCCCTAGTCAAAAAGAAAAATGCATAAGAACTTAGTTTTGTGCTTAAACCAATTTAGAGCACCTACAAGAAATAAAAATATTGCATATAGTGGGAATGAAAAAAAAAGTTTCCATTAATTCTTTTAGTAAGAGATTAGTGGTTTTTTCCACAAAGTCAATAAGAATAATCACAATCTATAAATACTCTGATTTAATTTAATGAAGCCCAGAACATTTGGAAGTGTATTTCACTAGAAGTCCAGTAAGTGGCACAACTACACCTTATAAAAACTGCTTAGCATCAAAATGTTCCAACATGTAACAGGCAGTGTGTTGTGCCACATCCTTTTTGAAAAAAGAACTGATGCATTTAGCAAAAATTATTTTTAAATTTTGCCATGATCACAGTGACGATGTAAGTTTCATAGAGGCATATCTTCCTGGCAACATTCTCAAAACTGGAATGACCTCTCCAGTGCTGACACTGTACACAACTTTCAAAATACTTTCTTTCTACCCCAAACCTCTACATTATTCTGCAGCAATAGGTCCCTGTCTTGCAGTTCTCCAAGCCATTATATTATTTTCCCTCTTCTTCCCACCACAACTGTTGTCTTGTAATGCTATGTTACCATTTTTTTCCTTATGTGCTGGAGTGTTGATGACACACAGAGATATTTTGGAAGTGTTTCTTGTTATATCATGGGGAATTTGATCTAAAAGGCTCTGACTCATACTTTCCTCTGCATGCTGTCCACTGAAGCTCGAAACATAAACCAGTTATCAGTGCAGAGTCACTTGTTGAGTCTTAGCTGTTCCTATAAAATTTCAATCTTTTTAAAATACATGTTATCTCCAAGCAGAAGAGAAAGAGGAGGACCTATTAAGCCTGTTGATTTAGTATCTGAAGGAGAATTGTGTTTTGCTATAATAAAATACCTTCACAAAGTATAAAGCACCACTAACCCCCCCCCGAATTTCTAAAGTGCTGTCCTCCTTCACCTCTTCATCCTGGTTTTCCCTTCTTAAATGTCTTTCCTGCAAGGAGTGTCTGCTGCTTGAGGAAGACTCCAGAGTCACAGTTTACATTAAAAATTGGTTTATGTGGAAGAAGGGGCACACAGGATGATCTGGAAAAAAATGATGTGTTTTGGACACATTCCTATGCCTGGTTCTCTATTTTGGTTTTTCTGGGAGATTCATTTCCTTGTCATGACTGCTTGTAGTTCAGTGACCTGCTAAATGAGTCAGTTCTAATGCATTACCTTTGATCTTATGATTGAAGCTTTTTTTTTGAAAGATGCTCTTTAGAAAACAAACACATCACGGAGTTTAAGTTGCAAGTAAACAGGGAGAGAAATGCAGCTGCATGGCCTACAGAGATAGATTCAGGTCTAAGAAAATGACTTCCCCTTTCCAGCCTTCTCCCAGCACACACCTTTAATCTCATTTTAGATAAAAGAACAAGAAACATTATCTGTCTGCTAGAATGACAACAAAAAATTTCCAAAAGCTGATGTGGAGATGTTTAAAAGCAACATAATGACAGTTGTTTGATGTTTTTTCTGCATTGTGAGTGACGGTCTCTTGCTGTTAAAAGCTGAACCTGTGTCTCTGATGGCATGCACTGTGGTATTCTGCTGGGCTGGGACAGCCAGCAAGCCCTCTCTGCAATGAATCGCATAGAATCATAGAATGTTAGCAGCTGGAAGGGGCCTCAAAAGATAATTTAGTCCAACCCCTATGCCACAGCAGGATTCCCTACACCAGGTCACACAGAAGCACATCCAGATGGGTTTTGAATATCTCCAGAGAAGGAGACTCCACAACCACTNACCTACTAACCACACCTTTTCTAATACACCCCAGAATCCCATTGGCCACAAGAGCACACTGCTGGCTCATGGTCATCCTTCCATCCACCAGGACCCCCAGATCCCTCTCCCCTTCACTGCTCTCCAACAGCGCAGCCCACAACCTATACTGATCCATGGGGTTTGTCTTTCTCAGGTGCAAAACTCAACACTTGCCCTTGTTGAAATTCATTCAATTTCTCCCTGCCCAACTCTCCAGCCTGTCTAAGTCTTGCTGAATGGCAGCACAACCCTCTGGTGTGTCAGCCACTCCACCCAGTTTAGTGTCATCAGCAAACTTGCTGAGAGCACAGTCTGTTCCCTCATCCAGGTCGTTAATGAATAGATTGAAAAGTACTGGTCCCAGTACCGACCCCTGAGGGATTTCACTAGACAGAGGCCTCCAGTTAGACTCCATCCTATTGACCATGACTCTCCGAGTTCTGTTCTTCAACCAGTTCACAATCCACCTCTCTACCCAATCAGCCAGACCACACTTGCTCAGTTTAGCTGCAAGGATGCTGTGGGAGACTGTCATAGTTAGGGCCGTCATGACAAGCATTCCCGAAGAGAAGAATCCTTTAGTACAGCTCAGGCAGCGACATTTTATATACTTTTTCTCACATACGTGTTGGTTCACGATTGGCGCCCAGCAACATAAACATATCACCATTGGTCCAGCACACAAGCCTGGCCAATTACCACGACTTCAGTGGGAAACACAGAAAGTCCATTCTGTCGTGTTACACTTCTCCCTTCTGTGCCCATATCCTTTTCACTGCACTATAGTTCCTTGTCCTGGTTTGGGTTAGAATGTCCTGGTTTGGGTTAGAACAGAATTAATTCTGTTCAGTGACTTTATTTTCTAAGAAGTATTCCATCCCATATACATCATATTCGGTATCAGTCGTCCCTCCCCCTATTCCCCCACCTTGCTGGAGCTGCCTGCTAAGCTGAACTTCCCCTTTAAAACCTGAAATTCCTGAATCTTAAGTAGGGACCCTGCCCCCAGGGGAAAACAAAAATCGGAGGTTTCTGGGACCCAGGGTTTGTGGCTGGGACTTGGTTCAGTGCTGGGGAGCTGCACACGTGCTGGGAGAGCTGGGAGCTGGCACTGGGATGTTTACAGCACGGAACGTTTGCAGCTTCGGTGGTGACGTAGCCATTATAAAAAGGGGGAGTTGGGTTCGGTATTTGGGTCCTGTGTATATTTATACATGTTTCATTTGACATTGTTGTTATTATTAAAGTAATTTTAGTTTTATTTTCCAATCCAGAAGTCCCTCTGCCTTTATAGTCCCCTATGTCTTCCGGTTGGGGGGGAAGGGGGTAATAAGGAGCGTCTGCTGTGGGTCTGTGGTTGGCTCAGCCTCTACCCGCAACATTTGTAATGACCAAAAAAATTAAATCTATGCATTGATCTTCTTAAAACTAGGACTTAGAAGGAGGACATACTGACATCAAACGCAGTAAGACAATGTGTAGAATGAGCACAGAATATCTACCTGCAGTGAAAGACATATTTCCTGGAACTGGGGAATAAGTGACATTTTTTTAAAGGAGTGTCACATGATCATCATCAAACTAATAAATTGCAGAGGCATCTGCCAAAATCAGAGTTGTTAAAGATATGCATCAAAAATATTGTCATACTAGCTAGCAGAGTCCAAAAGCTATGGAGCAAAGCTTGTGTTAGCAATTTGCAGTTAGGTGACATTCAGGGGAAAACTGCCTCATAAGATTATCTTTTGTAAGACCAAGAATCACACCATGTGCCTGAGAGCATTATCTAGACACTTTTTAAACTCTGTCAGGTATGGTGCTGAGACAACTTCCCTAAGGAGGCTGTTCTAGATCCCACCACCCTCTGAGTGAAAAAGCTTTTCCTAATCTCCAGCCTGAACTCTCCCTTGACTCATCTTCATTCCGTTTCCCCTAGTCCTATTGCTATCCACCAGATTAAGAAGATTGGTCCCTGCGCCTCTACTGTCCCCTGTGAGGTTGTTGTAGGTCTCTGACTCTGAGGTCTCCTCTGAATCTCCTCGAGGCTAAACAAACATGTTTTAAACTGTATTGGGTTTTTTTAAGCCTTGTTCTTTAAACAATTAAGATGTAGAATCTCCTACAATTTTGTATAGATTGAACAGAAGAGCTTGATTAAAGAGGTTTTTCACACAGTTCTCTCCTTACTTAACCATCTTCACCTTTGAACTGAGGGGGAAAAAGGATTTTTGAAAACTAGAATTAATGACATCTCATCTGAGAAAGTGAAAATGAAGATGGGGATGATGGTCCCAGGTATTTTCTGTTTGTTGTTTGGGTTTTTTAATGTATACATAAAGATTGTTGAATTTATTTCATATGAATAGAGGGAGTAATTGCACTTTGCTATTCATATTAATGCCCTGAACTGTTAACAGATGCAGTTTACTTACACCTCAGTGACTAGTGGAATTCTGCTGTATCTTGGTTGGGAGTCAACATATGTTTATTGGATGAGCTTCGACTGTGGTATTCAGGCAAAACTGTTAATGCAGTCATTTAGGCGTTGTGAAGGGTTTTAAAATTCTGCTTTTCTGAAATGTACAAATCAGTGTCACTGTTATGGTGCTATCCACTTTTATACAGTGACAAAAGGCAGACCATGGTATCAAGCATTTTCTATTTCCTCCATGGTCACTGTTCCCTCATTGGTTTTCCCACGTAAAAAAAAAAGTTTAATTGTAATTGATCTAGTTCACTTTAATGCATTATAAAACAAATGTCGCCTGTTCCCATTTAGTGCAATAATGAAAAAAGTCAAATTTTATGTCTTGTTTTTAAAATTCATAGTTAAGCAAACATCTGTCCCTTGAATCTGGCAAACTGGCATTTTTCCAACTCAGAACAGAATGCAATATTACAAGTCAGCAGCATAATTAAAAAGGGAAGAAATTTGCATATAATTTTTCTATAAAACTACTGTTGAGTAACAGATGGTGATCACAAACATACTGCTTTAGAGACATATGGAAGCCTATTTGTTCCATAAAACTCAAGAGTGAGTATTAGCTCCAAAAATGCTCTCTTAAATGCTGAAATATGATTGTGTATCCTCAGTATGGCCATAATTACAGTACACAGCAACACATGTCTCTAAAAATACACATACAGGGAAATGTTCTGGAGATTAGTTTTTCATTGGCAGTTTCCTGTAATCTGTTTATTCATGCTAGTGTGAAATAATTAACCAATTTGGTTTGACTGCTTCAGTGCCAGGTTGCTATTGTCATTTGTAAACTTAAATCTTAATTATTTCAACAACCCATCTTAACATCTAACCAGCCCAACTGCTAATTACAATGAACCAAACAGCCATATTTCCAAATTCCACCCTGAATTGGGTAGAAGTCTCCAAGTGTGCTAAAAAAAAAGAAAGAAAAAGAAAAAAAAGAGCCCACCTTGTTTTGATGCCTTGACTCTGCTCTATCAGATGATACCCTGGTCTCCCAGAGGTCCGTCCTGGTTTTTAACTGCTGGGATCAGTTTTATCAAAGCTGTGTATTCTATACCTCTATGTCACTTTTACGACACACACCCACCCTCCCCCCAACCCCTCCTCGGGGAGTCATTCGCACCCATTCTGGTGGGGAGGGGTCGGGCATTCCCGCAGGAACCAGGGGGTATTGTCTTGGGGCTGGGAGAGACTTCCGGAGCCACTCGTCAGAGCCAGAGAAAGGACCAGACCCTCCAGGACCTCTTCCCGGGACCCTCTTTGAGCCGCAGGGACCCTCCAGGATCTACCTCCCCCAAGATCCCTCTCGACCCCTACTCTTCAACTAGACTGTGACTTTTCATCTGCAAATAGACAGGTTCCTTTGTTTGGACTCAGGGAAAGGGGGAGGGGAAGCACGTGGAGCTGGGCACAGGGGCTTACCAGCACCATTCTTCTCATGCCCCAGGGTGCTGGGTTGTTAGTCCTGAGTTAAAACTAAGTTGCATTTATTGTAATGTTTAATTTATTTTCTTTTTATTATATTGTAACTCTGATTTGTAATCTCTCTTGTATTGGAATAATTTTTACGCCGGGTTACTCTTAAACTGGTACAACTTTTGATGCCCAATGTGGGGTAGTAGAGAGAAGTCAGAATTACAATTTAATTTTAACCATTTGTGTACTCGGATACAGAAATTCCCTGGTCACCATGTGATTTGATATATTCACGTGGATGCTGCATCTAAGCCTGTTCATATTTCCTCATATGGGGTACTATTTGCCTTTTTTGATGCTCTCTTTAAGACCAGGGAGAGGGATAAAAATTGCCTTGTTACTATACTATGTGTATGTTGTCATAACATCAAAAGCAGTGGGTTTCATTGTAAATGCATATTCGATCTTGTTTGCCTCTCCTGGTTTGGGTCATTACCTTTGGGGCCTCATTAAGAATAGCACCCAGCTTGTGGGGGGAACAGTAGGGGATGGTCATTTCGACCCTTTCACCTCCTTCTTCCCCTTCAGACCTGTTACAACAGTCTTTGAGAATATTGAATTACCTTTGGATGTTAAGGATGGCATAATGTTGTTGTTAATGTTGTTTTATCTCCTCTGTACTGTATACACCATGCTTAGGGTCAGAACAGGGCCTTTTAGGGAGGCTGTTTGGAGGCCTGTCCTGCAAGTGGATAATGCAGAAATGGAAGGACATGAGCCAGTATTTGGAGAGTTTCTCTCCTCAAGTGACCTGGAAATTCACCCCTGAACAACTGCAGGACCCTGTTAGAATAACAAGCTATGTGAAAGGAAAATGCTCTGGCAGCCCCAAAGATGTGCAGCTCACAGCAACCTCCTGGGCCCTGGCCACTGCCTACCAGACACTGCTTGGTGTGTTACAGCATCGTCAGGAGGAGGAGGAGAAAAGGAGCAAATCCACAAGCACCATGTCCATTGAAACCACGGCTGAGCCAGAGGGAAAAAGAAATATACCAACCAACACCATGTCCACCCAAACCATGGACGAGCCAGAGGGTCAAAGGACTATATTAACTAGCACCATGTCCATGCAAACCTTCCGAGGAGCTGGAAGGACAAGCAAAACCGATAGCAGCTGCCCCTATCCAGAAGAGAAAATCAAAGACTTGACATACTCATGCTTGTAGAGCAGGGGTAAGCTTTCCATCCCATTTACTCATGTTTTCTCCAAACTCTCATAGGAAACACCACAGGGTATATTGTGACATGTACTGTTGCTGCTTAGCTGGTCTCATAGGAGTATGTCTTCTCCTGATGGCTTCAACATGGGTCCATTCAGGAGAATATTCTCCCTCCTATCTATTTTACCAATCAGATTTTCAACTGATTTCTTGGTTTCCTGAGCTATTTTCTCCAGGGCTGATACACAGGCCTGTAGGGGACCAGAGATGCTATCTTCATACTGTTGTACTCTGTTAGCTGCTTCCATCACTATCGGTGTCTCGCTGTCTCTTCCCCAGATCACTATTGACAATATGTGGGAATATGTTGATGGTGCACTTTGAACAAACTTGCGCAGCATAGGTCATGTTCACGGTACTGCATCAGGGTTTACTACTCACCCGTTACTATAAATCACCTCTCACACAGCTAGAATCTCAGGTACTGGATACCATTTTCCATGCTGGTCCATTTGCTTGGGCAACATTCAGTGTCATCCTTTAAGGGGTACTTTTCTCTTACAGCTGACAGGAATTGCTTCCAGAGGCTGAGAGTGCAGCTACTTCTCACAATAGCTTTGTCAATGCCTCCGTCTTTGGCCAGGGATCCTAGCTATCTGGCCTCTCTACCATCCAGGTCAATGGATTTGGCTCCGTTATCCCAGCATTGGGCCAGGCACACAGTAAGCGACTCAGGTTCATGACAGCCAAAGTCCTTTCTCACATTCTGCAACTTCTTCAGAAAGGTCTGACTATAACCTTTCCATATGATGACCCCATCATCTCATAGGCTTGCTCTGGAAGGACTTGCAGGCATCTCTCATACTGTCCTCTGGTACTAATGCCAGGCTCAGGCACTGTGCAGCCACTGACCTGAACAGTTGCATCCTTATTGGGGTTCTGCCTGCAGCAGCATGCTCCTGGTAGTAGCAGCAACAGCTTTCACTTGAATCTTTGAACAGAATCAGTTTTGCTCTAACCCAAACCAGAACAACCATGTATGATTTAACTGTTCAAAACTAATGTTTGATTCTGTCTAGAATTCTGTGTATATATCTTTCAAATTAACAGCAAAAAAATGTAAGAAAGGACCTTTTACAGTTGTAGGCTGGGTTATGACTAATAGATCTGGCTGCAGATGGGAGACACTTATGAGCAGGTATCTGCTGTTAAGTGGCTGAATCACATTTGTGCTCCCAAATCCATTTAGAAGGTGCTTGAAACACAGCTAAGGAGAAATCACAGGGGCCCTCGGGGCATCCTGACACAGCACCTCACCCCTGCCTTCCTGCAGACAGCTGCTGAGCAGGATGCCCAGCTAGGTGGGTGACTAGGAGTGGTGCCCTGCTTAGTGGGTGCCAAAGGGCTGCTCCCGAATGGGGTGATGGGAAGCCTGGAGGGAGCTGAAAGAAAGCCGGTGGCTCAGACCTTGCAGGATGACAATCCCTTAATGAATGACTTGGGAAAAATTACTCTTTCTCCTTTGTTTTCCTAAGAGGAAGGGGAGAATTGTTGTAGTGAGTTGTAGTGTTGGAGATTTCTGTTTATAGCCATCCTGGTTTGAGTTAGAACTATTTCTGTTCAATGATTTTACTTTCTGAAGTATTCCATCCCACATACATCATATTCAATATACAACTGGGGGCCAGTCCGCGTGCTGGATCGCTCTGCATCAGGCACTTATAGGGACACCTAGGATCCTGCGGGCGGGCTTTAGGACCCTGCGCCAAGAGGAGCGGGGAAGGCAGTTAGGACTCAGAGTTCTGGGGCGGGGGACGCGTGCTTGGGTACCGGAGGACTCAGCCTGCTGCAGAAGCTTACTGGAGCTTCAGTGGTGACATAGTTTGGTTTCTGTATATCTGTATATATTTCATCTGACTTTGTTATTATTATTAAAGTAGTTCTAGTTTTATTTTCCCATCTGCAAGGTTTTTTTTCCTGCTTCTCTCATTCCCTGTCTTTTCCCACCGTGGGGGGGAAGGGAGGGGGAAGGAGAGAGTGCCTGTCTGTAGGGTTAGCAGCTAGCCCAGCCTCTGCCCCACGACAGCTTTTGGCGCCCAGCGTGGGGCACGAGTGGAATTCTGATTAGTCAACCCAAATTAAATTCCAGTTTGTGTAATTGGAATAAAGTTCAGATTTGTTTTTTTTTCCTGTGAAAGTTTTCAAGGATTGGAAGCTAAAACAAACTGTTTGCACAATGATGGAGTGGCTGAGAGCAATATTGCTCCAGCTCCTGGTACAGTCAGTTCTTGACAGAATGCAGGGGTGGTACTTTTCACTGTTTTCTACCCACTTTAGCTTCTTCGGGTGGCGTTTGCTTCTCCTGACCATTTATCTTAAACATATCTGTCACCGACGCTATGCACTAGTTGCCATTGTGTTATTTGGTTTGGTCCAGGCTCACATTGCACTTCTGTGGGTGAGGAACGTGTTCCGCTATTTTGGGGGTTACCTCATGGATTTGGCTGTTAACCTTACTTTCGGGTTATCTTCGGGCTGCCTTACTTTACTGAATAGCTTGAATAAACTCGATTCGGAGGTTCCATTCTATGTTGGGTATTCCATATACAGTTATGCTGAAAATATCACTTTGCCTTCACTTCACTTCACATTATCATTGGCATTCAATTTTGTGTCCATTGGCTTGATTCTCATTCTCCTGGGGGACCGGTGCAGATGCATGGCTCGGGCAATTTCTTTGTCCTCCCCCTCTGCCACGACGGCAACAGCCACCCCTACAGCTGAGAGAGGTACAGTCCAAGCGGCCAGGGGGGCAAGCAGAGAAAAAATGGCGGCCCCCTCTACCCCTCCCTCTCCCGGTTCCACAACAACACCATCAGCCTCTGTGGTTATTCCTGTGCAGCTTATAGAAATGCAAGTTGCTCCTGTGAAGGCACATAAAGCCCCATATGCAGCAAAAACTGAAACCTCTGTCACTAAAGATTCAGAGGCTAGTTCTCCTGTCACTGGGA
>VWZX01001096.1:0-11717 GCA_013399015.1 Galbula dea | reverse complement strand
AAGGTCTCTTCCAGCTGTAACTATTCTATGATTCTAATGTTCTGAAAGTGAGAAAACAGAAATTCTATGCATGCTGGAGTACTCTTTCAAAATGGCTCTTCTAGTCAACGCAGTATCACTTACTTTACAATCACATTACTTCAATAAACATTTAATTTTGGAATAACAACAATAATAACTGTACCAAGCATCTCCTCTTGGTCTCTTAATTCTTGCAGTTCGTCAGCTTCACCGAGAATTCCTCAGAGCTGGATCCAATGTTCTGCAGACATTCACCTTTTATGCCAGTGAGGACAAACTGGAGAACAGGGGCAATTATGTGGCTGAGAAAATAAGTGTGAGTAAAAAGTCTGTTTTGATGCAGATATGAAATAAATGGATTAATTTCCAAAGGTTAGTAGAAAGATTATCGAGTACTTTTACAGTTTGTCACAACAGTTTTGGTGATACATGAGAACCAAAGAATGAGATGATGTAGTTTCAGAGTTTGGAATAGCAAGAATGACAAGGCTAAAGGACGCAAAAATAACAAAATTGGGCAAGGATGAAGAGAGGAAAGAGGATGCCTACACCATATATTTCCCATCTGATGAGATGACTTCACTAGAGCTTTGATGCAAAGAGTACAGGAAGGACTAAATGCACAAAGAGCAATATCAATGGAAAAAAAGAAATACTATAATATCCAGAGTAACAAATAATTGCAGAAATGCTGAAGAATCCTAGAGATAGCAAGTGCCTTATGAGAATGGAATGCTTTTTAGAACAGTGTTTTCCATAAAGTAGCAACTGAAAACTCCAGGGTATACACTGTAGTTATTACTCCCCTTCTCATGTGTCAAGGGGCAGTGTTGATGCTCTTGCAGCAACAAAATCACCATGTTGGTGTTTTCTTTCCCCCTGTATAGAGGAGTTGTAGAATGCTGGGGATGTAGTCACTAGATCTAAGCCTCAGCTCCACTGAGGCATCTGGCACAGACATTTCTAGATAGTTCCTTTGAGGCTAGAAGATTTGCCTTTGACTGATTTGTTTGATCCTTTCCCCTTTGGCCCTGTTGTCTATTTCAACCTCTATTGAAGGTTCTAATTTAGAAATGAGAACAATCTGAACACTAGAGAAACACTTGAGGCTTAAATCTGAGGTCATGTGATCAAATTTATCTGAAATACTGTACCTTTACGTTCAAAAGGTGCAACATTGAAATGCCTGAAGTACAGTGCCTCTGGAATAAGCCATGCTGCAACTCTTGCTACCATTGCCACATTATAAGAAAGGCTGAGGCAGCACCTGGTGTTGGGAATGAATTGCAACAAAACTTTCGAGAGTGATTTGCTGCCAGTTCTAGGAACAGTTTCCTCTTGGCTTCAGCTGGTTTATGGCTCCACCTTCTGGAGTTCCCAAACATGCACCTGAGCACAAGTGCAAATGGAACACAAATCTGTCAGCAACAGCCTTAAAATTCAGCTGGGTCTTTTGAGGCAGCCATGGAAAACTTTGGCTGAAGAGAAACCTTATGTGTATTCTAAGTAGTCCATGGGCTGCAGAGAAACCTGCTCTAATCAGTACTCATCTATCCTAAATACTAGTTCTTTTCCCAAAATTTTTTTTTTGTTCCCAGCTTGACCTCTTTTCCACAAGCTGTTCTAGTCATCCTGATTCAGGTATAAAAGGAATGTGGCTTTCAGTCTAGGTGGTTAATTAATCATATATAGTGATAAGTTTCCCTTTACAATTCTTCATTTGGTAATTTTAACATCAGAAAATTAATGATATCTCTTTTAAAATGCCTTAAATATCCCTATATTTAGCAAAGAAAATTCCACTTCACCCCAAATGTTTGCTTTTTATACACTATTTGCATAAGATGTATTAAAGGTAATATGTTTTTGTAGTGTTTGATAATATGATAACTTACAGATGGTAAGAATTTTTTTTCCCAATGTTTCAGGGTTTTTTGATGGATGCTGCTCCTCCTCATCAATATTATTTAAATATCTATTTAAATTAGAATATGAAGAAACCGTTATGGCTTTTGACTCTTTTTTTCCTTTTTTGTCTTCTGAAATTACATGCATGTCTCTGACCAGGTGAAACTGACATACTCTATATTCATATAGTGCCAGAAAGTGAATGAAGCTGCTTGCGACATTGCAAGAGAAGTGGCTAATGAAGGTGATGCTTTAGTGGCTGGAGGAGTCAGTCAAACACCATCATACTTAAGCTGCAAGGATAAAACAGAGGTTAAAGCAGTTTTTCGAAAGCAACTTGAAGTCTTTATGAAGAAGAATGTGGACTTCCTAATTGCAGAGGTAAATCTGTAAAAACACCCAAAACGTACATGCCGTCAGCTGGTAGTGATAACTTTAAGGTCAGCAGTCTACTTCAGGGAGTAGAAGTATATATTGCTTCCTGTAAAATTTTCTTTTATGCTTTCATGAGAGTAGTACCAGATATTTTTCTAAATGCACAGCAGAATCTGAAAGCATCCTAGAATAGGATCTTGAATAATAAATTTCTACCTCAGTGAAATCAAATACTGTACTGGTACAAACAGGATAGATAAATGTATTCTTGACGACTTCCTATTTCCTCCCAGACACCATAAGCAATCAACCTAAGGTGACTTTTCGTGATGAAAATAGTTCTTTGGGGATAAATCCTTGATTAACCTCTAGTATGGGCATTCTTATTTGGAAATTAATATCATTATTTATATTTAGTTTTACTTACTGACTTTAAACATCCTTTTTAACTGTGTGGTCATTTAACTGAATTGTTTAGTATTAGAGTGAAACAGAAAATATTCAAGTCATTGTATTGCTGGTGAATTTGGATTCTGGTTTAATGTGTTTCTGCAATCTCCATGAAACAAAAGTAGTCCAGTTTTAATTTCTTTCAGTATTTTGAACATGTTGAAGAGGCTGTCTGGGCAGTTGAAGTTCTGAAAGAGTCTGGAAAACCAGTTGCAGCTACGATGTGCATTGGTCCAGAAGGAGACATGCATGGCGTGCCTCCTGGGCAATGTGCTGTCCAACTCGTGAAGGCTGGTAAGAATCTCTTTTAAAATGTCCTTTAGAAGTATGGAACACAGTAAAGTCCTTACGTATTGAGATGAATGCATATGTATCTCAAGCAGGTATCTCAATTATATCTGGTAAATGTTTTGACCCTGTAGAAAAGATTTTCTGTGTACTTTACTAGAGCAGTCGTGTAAAGAATATATGAAAATGCAGCTGTGAAATCTTTGTTAACCAGGATGGTATTAAGAGCAATAGCCACAGACAGCTGACACTGAATAGAGCAAAATCCTAAACCTACTCAAATTTGATTTCAGAGCCAACCCCAAATTTTGGAAGCATAAGCAGAGTGCAAAGCCATCTGATTCTCTGCTTATGTTTTTGGAAATGTATGAAGCACATTTCAAACTCAGGATGAGAGAATAAGAAGATGAAGAAATTAATCTTTGCTTATCAAAGGCTGTGTTGTCTGCAGGACACAGGGAAGGGCAGAAGAAATTAATCAGGCATCATCAGTGATGATACCGGGTTTATTGTATTTGTTCTGAACTGCTCTTTTCCTTTGGAATTAAGAGTTGAAATCCAGAGGCAGAACCTGTGCTAGGAACCTGCTAGGTATTGGCATATGTGGCTGTACATAATCAGTCTTCACTGGTTAAGCACTGGTTAAAAAAAACCAACTGTATGAGGGTGAGAGATGTGATTCATCATCAGGAAGGTAAAGAGGAGTGCAACTGAGTTATAAATGGAATTATGAACCTCAAGAGAGTTTAGGCTGGCTATAATCCAACTGTCTTGCTTTTGCAAAGTTAGTGTAAAGATGGACTGCTCTGCTTCTTGGCTGCTGTGGCTAAGAACTTTCAACTCCCACTTCCTGGGAAGATATGACTTGAAGTTATTTTCCTTCTCCTAGGTGCTTCTATTGTTGGAGTCAACTGCCATTTTGATCCGGATACTTCCCTGAAAACTGTGAAACTCATGAAAGAGGGCTTGCAGGCCGCTAAACTGAAAGCCCACCTGATGTCCCAGCCACTTGCATTCCATACACCTGATTGTGGAAAGCAAGGTTTTATTGATCTTCCAGAATTTCCCTTTGGTAAGACAAGGGGGTTTTGGTTTTGTGGGGGGTTTTTTTGTGGTTTTGTTTGTTTGTTGGTTTCTTTTAATTGTCAGTTCTTTTTTTTCCCCCAACTTTTAGTGAAGCTGAAGCTGCAAAGTGTCCTATACATTTGGATGCATCCCAATTATCCTATCTGGTGTTTTCCATAAAGGGAGTGCAATATAATACTGGATTAAAAATCATCCACATAGTGAGAGTACTTCAGTTGTATCACAGCATGTGACTGAAAGGGAAACTATGATCAAAACAGTTAAAAGTGCCACAATGTAAACTCAGTTAAAAACTGTAGTTCTTCCTCATGCTATAGAACCTTGTTCAGGACAGCTATAAACAATCCAGAGAGCAAATACACCAAAACAACCACAGTGCTCTGGGTTGTGACATCTATCCCACAAGCCCTATAATGTTTACTTGTGTAGGGATTTAATGTACCATGCATATGAAGAACTGGATATAGGTGCATGATTATGCACTCATAATTGTTCAGTCTTGCACGTGTACTGTCAAATAAAAGTGAGATTACAGAGAAAACAGAAGAGGGAATATGTTTTTTGATGTTGCTAACAAATGGATTAGCAGTTTGGAGGTGGATTCATCACAAGCTCTGGTGAAATTCTAAAGAGCTGAAAGATTCAGCCACTTTATGTGTATATAAGCCTTGTGCATTTCAGGCTCATTTGCTTCTTGGAGACAAGAGGATAAAATCAGCCTAAACATTTTAAAATTTATTAGAAAAATGCTTTCATTTTCATGTATCATACACTCTTTTTGAGATCAGACTAAAATAAGGCATAAAAACATTTGAAACTTGAATTTGTAGCAAAAAAAGAGAGATGTGATTTTCTTGAAGTTTTTGGTTTTAATTCCTCTCTGCATAAATGAAGGAAAAAGAATAAAGCGTAAACCTGAGGGATTCATTAAATAGTCTGAGTTCTTAAAATATTCTGAGACGTTTGTGTTAGGAACTCATTTATCCTTTTCATTCCTTCATATAACTCCTCTGATTGCAAGCAAAAAAAAATTAGAACAGATGCTTCAAGTAATCAAGTGAATTGAAGCATTTGTTATGGTTCTTGGCTTGTATGTTATAAGCAATCTGTATGAAATCTCAGCTTTCAGAAATTTCATGAGTCAATTGGAGAAAGCTGGTTCTGCAAATATTTTCAAAACTCAGAAGGAGAAACTGATCACTTGGTGGCAGATAAGCAGTTTGGTAAATCATTATTCAGCTGACCCAGTTAGCTCTGTTATTTGTGGAAGGGAATAAGCAGAAAGATGTATTTAGATATTTGAAGTGTACATAACCTCTGTACAGGCCAAAAAGATCTCAGTTTCTCCGACAGCACCATCTATATTGTATTGGCAAGCTCCATCATCTAGATGCCAGCAGTATTTATTTATCTGGAAAGCTTTCTCTAGTTTTCTGTGTTTTCCTTTCTGTGTTACTGCAATTCCTCTGAAATTACACCAGTTAAGCAAGAAGAATGTTTTAGAAATAAATGTCCTGATAAGTCAAAGCACACTCAATTATCTTAAGAATGGATATGCATAGGGACTAAATCTGGGAGTGGATTACAGTCTTCTCAACAAAACTTGTGACAAGTTCAAATTATTTTTATTATAAATGTTCACAAATTTCTAAGCTATGGATTAACTCTGAATAAACCCAAGAAAAGAAGTGCTTTGACAGGCATGAAAAATAGAATGTTAGTCAGTTTGGGGAAGGGGAAAATCTCACAGAACTTGATCTAAGTGGCAACTTTTTTTCATAAAATACTGCTTGTTTCCAGTCACCATGTTTCACCACTTGTGACTAGCTTTTATGGCCAGATCTATCCTTGTTTCTTTAGAGAGTTTAGGTTGTTGCTGTCTTTACACTCCTGAAGCAGAAGGACTAATTCACAGAGTCATAAAATGGTTTGGATTGGAAGGGACCTTAAAGATCATCCAGCTCCAACGCCCATACTATGGGCAGGGACACCTTCCACTAGATCAGGTTGCTCAAAGACCCATCCAATCTAGCTTGGAACACTTCCAGGGAAGGGGAATCTATAACTTCTCAGGGCAACCTGTTCTAGTGTCTCATCACCATCATTGTAAAAAAAAATTCCTCCTAATACCTAACGTAAATCTACTCTCAGTTTAAAATCATTACCCTTCATCCTATCCCTGCACTCCCTGACAGAGAGTTTCTCCCCATGTTTTCTGTAGGCCTCCTTTAACTACTGGAAAGCCACTACAAGGTCTCCCTGGAGCCTTCTCTTTAGGCGAAACAACCCCAACCCTCTCAGCCTTTCCTCATAGGATCATATGCCCCTGATCATCTTTACAGCCCTCTTGGACCCACTTAAGCAGGTCATATAGAAAGGCTGGGGAGGGCCTGTTTACAAAGGCCTGTAGTGATAGGACAAGGGGTAATGGGTTTAAATTAGGGAAGAGCAGGTTTAGATTGGATATTAGGAAAAAGTTCCTTACCATGAGGGTAGTGGAACATTGGAACAGGTTGCCCAGGCAGGTGGTTGAGGCCCTGTCCCTGGAGGTGTTCAAGACAAGGCTGGACAGGGTGCTTGGCAACCTGGTTTAGTTGGAGATTGCCTACTCACTGTAGGGGGTTGGACTAGATGACCTCTAAGGTCCCTTCCAATCCTGATAATTCTATGATTCTATGTTTTTCTTATACTGGACGCCCCAGAGCCAGACATAGTACTCCATATGGGGTTTCACCAGAGCAGAGGGGAAGGGGAGAATCACCACCCTCAACCTGTTGGCCACACTTATTTTGATGTAGCCCAGAATGTGATGGGCTTTCTGGGCTGTGAACACGCATTGGTTGCTCATATTTAGTTTTTCATTCTCTAGTATCCTCAAATCCTTCTTAGCAGTGCTGCTCTCAATCCACTCATCACCCATGCTGTGTCCATGTTTGAGATCAGCCTGACCTATGTGCAGGACCTTGCACTTAGCCTTGCTGAACTTCATGAGGTTTGCATGGGCCCACCTTTCAAGCCTGTCAAGGTCCCCCAGAATGACATCATTTATCTCCAGGGTGTCAACCGCACCACACAGCTCAGAGTTGTCAGCAGACTTGCTGAGGGTGCACTCAGTCCTACTGTCCATGTTCCTGACAAAGATGTTAAACAGCGCTGGTCCCAGTACTGATCCCTGAGGAATGCTTCTTGTTGCTGGTCTCCACCCAGACATCAGGCAATTGACTGCAACCCTTTGAGTGTGGCCATCCAGCCAGTTCCTTGTCCACCACGTGGTCCATCTGTCAAATTCTGGTTTCTTACAACTCTGGCAATTCTATGATTCTTCACTTTAGAGACAAAGATGTTAGGGACAGTGTCAAATGCTTTGCACAAGTCCAGGTAGATGGTGTCAGTTGCTCTTCCCCTATCCACCAATGCTTTAACTCTGTCATAGAAAGCCACATATTTGTCAGGTACAATTTGCCCTTTGTGAAGCCATGCTGGCTGTGACCAATCACCTGTCTTTTCCATGTGCCTCAGCATACTTTCCAGAGAATCTGCTCCATAGTCTTGCTAGACACAGAGGTGAAACTGGCTGGTCTGTAGTTCTCCTGGCCTTCCTTTTTTACCTTTTTAAAAATAAGAATTATAGTCCCAGTCACTGGGGACTTCACCAGTTTGATCTGATTTTTTAAATATGACTGATTGTGGCTTAGTAACTTCATCTACCAGTTCCCTCAGGACCCTTGGATGCATTTCATCACGACCCATAGATAGTGACAAGCATGGGTAGTGGAGAACAGGGAAACACACTTCCCATGGAGTTTAGTTGCTTTACAGGGATAAATTGAGTGTAACATGCTACATTCTTACTGTTCATAATTTTGTATCAATTTTGCACTAACTTTTTAATGATATGAGAGACAAGGAAATAATGAATTTGTGTTTCTGATGCTTTCACATCTGCAGGACTGCACACAAATTTGCTTTTATTTAAACAGCTTTCTAAGTTAGCTTCACCTGGTTTGCCTTCTGATATTAGACCATCTGCTTTTCCTTTGTCCAGTCATTCCCTCCAAGACTAATAATTTTCTGATAAGGACATTTCATTTTTCTCCTACTTTTTTTTCTGAACCTCTCTCTTAAATACCCATTGGATTTACAGTAGATCTGCTTTGTATCGCCTTCTTGCACGTTAGGCATTTTTCGGAAAGGACATAGGGAGAAGGATCCTACCTCTTCATTGTATTGTTGGAGCCTTACTAACTCACCATCACTTCCTTGCCCAGTGGAGTGTTCAGTGCCCAAACATCATGCTGCACTCACCCAGTAACCATGCTGGTTAATCTCCGGTGGATGTGCATAAAGAAGTGGGAGGATTTTTATTCCTTTATTTCTGTTTTTTATTCCTTCAAGTTTCTTCAGTCCTTGGTCATTTCTTTCCAGTTCTGCCACTCTCATGGCTCCTTCCCTTTGAGGTGTGCTTTTTCCTTTTTCTTTTAATTTCCTATTCCTTTCCTTCCACAAGTCCTTCCTTTCAGCTCTGTAATCCCATTGCTCACCACAACCTGCAATAGCATGAAGGGTTCAAAGTAGTTATGATTGTGACACAGAACTTTCCAAAAGGAATTAAGTGGTTTGAGGTAGCAAGGTGTTTATAGCTAGGATTGTGAGTAAGGGATGGGCTAAGAAATAGCTCTAGATCCCAGCTGTCAGTGAAACAACTGGCTGCTACTAGCTGATTATGGAAAAAAGTCTAGTAAGTGTTCCTCAGGTATGATGTACAGGCTTATTCCTGTTGCAGGTAGGCTGATACCTTCTCCTTTCACAGATTAGAGTACTGGAATCAGATTTCCCAGATACTGATTGTTTATTAGGAACTCTTTGGAAATGCAGGAGTAATATCAAAAATACTACAATACCGCAGCTAAGAACTCTGGCAGAATGGCAAGCATGTGACTTACAGCTTGATCAGTCTCAGAAGATGTTAAGGGCTGTTTGGCAAGGCCAAAAAAGATGACAACAAGCTTGGTTCAGCAGAGCACAGCCGAATCTGAAAGCTGGACCTCTGAAAGTTTGTATCATTAATTCTAGGTCTAATGTGTACGTCTATCTACATCTACCACCAGTTTTCAGACAGTGTGTAAATGATTTCTTACCAAAAAAATGTGCTGAAATGGAGCATGGTGGAAACTCAAGATACTGTTTTTACAGGTCTGGAGCCAAGAATTGCAACCAGATGGGATATTCAAAACTATGCAAGAAAGGCCTATGACTTGGGAGTTCGTTACATTGGAGGTTGCTGTGGATTTGAGCCATACCACATCCGAGCAATAGCTGAGGAGCTGGCTCCTGAAAGAGGATTTTTGCCAGAGGCTTCTGAGAAGCATGGTAGCTGGGGTGAAAGTCTGAGCATGCATACCAAACCCTGGGTCAGAGCAAGGTACGCATATCTAACCTGGAGAGCACACCAACATACTCCTTGCAAAGGCTTATATTGCTCCATGCAGTAGACTGGCTTAACTGATACAGATGTCTAAATATCAGTGTAAACATTGTATATGTTAATAATTTTGAAGAATTAAATCTGATCTCAGAGCACGCTAAGAGGTGAAGGGGCAATAGAAGAGCTCCAGAAATTCCCATCCCTCTTTAAAATGATTTGGTCTGAATTAATGTGAAAAGAATTAATCATAGAATCATTAATGACAGCTATGATCAAAAAACTTGACAGACTGCTGTAAAACAGCTCCTAAAGGTCAGTGGCTTACAGTGTTCATTTCAAAGGTGAAAATACACTTTTCAAGCATGTAGCATTTCATTGCATGTTTCATTATACTTCTGTGTCTAAATACAAAGTTACTCTGTGCAACTTAAAAGGTCCTTTGCAATGGTCATTTAAGCCACATTTCCTTTATTATTGTGAGGTGCTGGGAAAACCTCCGAATTTCTTTTTCTTTCTTTAGGGCAAGAAAACAATACTGGGAGAATCTGAAGCCTGCTTCAGGTAGGCCATATTGTCCTTCAATGTCAAAGCCAGATGACTGGGGAGTGACCAAAGGAGGCAAGGAGCTGATGCAACAGAAGGAAGCAACAAGTGAACAACAGCTGAAGGAGCTTTTCCAGAAACAGAAGTTCTAATCCGCTGGAGTTGTGTAAATGTTAGAATGAATTATCTACAAAACATCTCATGCTTTATGAGAAAATCTGTGAAGATGAGTACCCAGCTGATTTATCAGTTAACATGTGATGAAAGGGACAAAATGCAGAAGGAATGTGATTACAGAATAAATATGTCAAACTTTGATAGTAAAAATCTTTCTCTAGATAAATAGTTTACAGAATACAAAGTCAGAAGGAGGTTTGGATTCTTGTAACAACTGAGCTTCTGTTAGCTAGGTGCCATTAATTGGGTAGACACAGAAATACATGAAAAGTAATAATTGGCACAACTCATCTGTGAGAAGATAAAAAGCCACCTATATATACGGTGTCAGTGGACTTCCACTTCTGAGTCTTGTTTTCAGTTTTGGATTATGTAAAAGCTCAATCCTCATTTGTTGAGGGCTACTTTGGGGATACGCAAGGTACCAGTGCTTCAGACACACAGTTACCTACAGTCACTTTCTTGACTTGAAGACAGTAAAAGTAAAGTAGAAATATGTCTTATAATTAGAATCAAAAGATATGGAGAATGAGATCTTGCAGGAATTTCTTATATGCAGGAGACATGTTTAGAGAACTTCTAGGAAAGAAAAATAGCAAGTAAATAACTCATGTTTGTCTCAAGATACCATGTATTCAAGAATTACTCCTCTGGAGATGAGATTACTTAAGAGATTATTCTGAAATTTAAAAAAAAAAACAAATAAAATAAAAGTATAATGATGGAATAGTGTTGTGTTATCTTCACATTTTGAATCATAAGAGTCAAACAAAATAACATACCTCCAGTAAATAACTAATTTTCAAATTATCCAACTGACTTCTGTATATCTCATTGGAAACACTTGGTTGTCTCAAATAGCACTTGAAAACTGAAGCTTCCTAAAATACAACTACTATTTATAAGACCAGTAGAACATTCCTTTTTTTTTTTTTTTTTTAAGCTGACTGATTCACTCTGGAGTCTTAGATATAAAAAGACATGGAAAATCCCACCTATGTTAAGAAAACCCATGGACATAGGTACACCCAAATTTATTGAGAAGGGTTTTCTTAGGAAGGGTATCATTACACTTGGAACCCATGAAAGACACATTTCCATAGTTTATTTTTGTGATATACCGTACAATTTGAATTTCTCTCTAGAATCTCATTGCAACCCATTCTATATTGAAGCCACTAGCTTTAAGAAAATGTCATTCTCAAAGTTAGTGTTGAAAACTTTCATCGGGTTACTTTTTTATGTACAAGCTTATTTCATTACTTCTATCCATGAGGATCATAGAATGGCTCAGGTTGGAAGGAACCNCCTTTAGGTACTGGAAGGCAGCTATGAGATCCCCTCGAAGCCTTCTCTTTTTAAGGCTGAACAGCCCCAGCTGTTTCAGCCTTTCACAGAATCACAGAGTCATTGTGGTTGGAAAGGACCCTCAAGATCATCTAGT